>CM019150.1:36333893-36627821 GCA_009733165.1 Naja naja
TCTAAGAATTATAGGCTGTCAGATCCATTTATCCCTGTATTTTCTCACTTTATGGTCTTCTTTCATCTTTTTGCTTCACTCATTCAACTACTAACGCAAGCAAATCCCAAATCTGCCAGCATACAACCATAGTAATTTGGTCAAAAGTCACCACTTTTAAAATACAGGATCCCTGCCTGTTTTCTCAAGGAGCTGCCTGTGTAGGAAGTTGGCACCCAACTCTCCTAGAAAAATGAAGTATTCTGGTAGATATTTAAAAGGCAGAATATTTCTTCTAAAAGAGTAGAACCCCAGAAGCAGAATCTCACCCCCACCTTTGTTAATGGGTGGGCCATTAAGGCCTGAGCCAGAATACTTTACATAAGAAAGGTCTCCAGGTAAAGCTATAGCAATTGCCAAAAGCCCTTTAAGGGCATAGATCATCCAGCAGGGTCAACCAAGCTTGGAACTCAGGACAGCCTACAGAGTTGCCCCTCATGGGAGTCTGACAACCAATTAGAAACAAGCTTCAATTCAAATCCCAACAAAGGTTATAAAACCCAGATACTCTCAGCACCTCAGCCCTTTTTTTCTTGATCTCCTTCAAGCATGTGATCATCTTTCTCTGGAGCTCCAGACCATGTGGTCCTGTTCACCATTAAACTTTCCAAGCAGCCTCCATGTTTCCAGTGTCTTTTTCCCCACTTGGAACTGAACCCAGAAGGATATTTCTTTCAACAATTGGCACCCCAGATGGGACTCCAAGCTAACCTAACCAATGGACCAGGCCCAGGTAAGATTCCCTTGCCGCAAACAGACCCATTGAGTCTGTGGGTGGGTTTTCCTGGACCTGGGCCAGTTGGAACAAAGGTTTTAAAGGGGTTTTGAGTGTTGAGCTCAAAGGCTGCTTGGAAAGAAGGTGAGTACCTCCAAATTCTAAATTTAAAGCACAGAAAAATGTGGGAAATGTGTGTATGCCTTTGTGTGTGTGTGAGAAAGAGATCTTTCTTCCTCTGTGTTTCTACCAAGAGAGCTAGTATCAATTATATTACTGTTTATAACAATAATATTCATGCTGTTTGTTTAACCAACTTATGTATTACTTATATCACAAATCCTTTCATATATTTCCTTTTTCCCTGTTTTTGTCTGCTAGCCATTGATGAGTCCCAAGAAAAATTTTTTTTCTAGTTTTATTGGTATTGCTTGGAATAAATATAGTAATCTTGGCAGGATATTCAATTTTATGGTAGCTACTCTTTCCATCAATGATAGTTGTAGATTTTTCCTTTTAACCAAATTTGTTTCATTTGTTGGCCAATTATAACTTTCTTGACTATCTGTATACCTATTTTCCTTGTTAGTTCTTTTTCTATATATCTGTAAACAATTATTTTGATTTTTTTTAACCTTTCAGTCCTGCAACTTCACCATACTCTATTTTCCTAATAGTTTGAGTCCATTTTATTGTGGGTCTTCCAAGATAAAGAGCAAATCTTCTACAAATGCCTATAATTTATATTGTTCCCTTTTTATTTCCATAGCTTTAATTTCTATCTCTTGTCTAATATCTATATTTAGCAATCTAATATCAATATGAATAGTACAGGAGATAGTGGACATCCTTTTCTTGTGCCTTTTTATATTAAAATTCTCTGTCCTACTTCCATTTCTATCACCTTTGCCATTTGTTTATGGCAAATTGCCTTTAAAGTTAAAATTATTGTCATGGTGTTTTAATCTACTTCTTAGGCAAAAAAAAAAGCCATTTTGATCTGAATATATAAATTCATTTAGAAATTTTTACTCTCTCTGCCATTATTGAAGCATATGTTTTATAGTCAGTGTTCAGTCAAGATATGAGCCTATAGTTTTTATCTGCATTAAATCTGAATCTTTTGGAATCAAAGTAATATTTGCTTTCATCCACGAATTTGGTACCTTTGCATCAATCAATACTTCATTATGGACTTCTAACATTGATGGGCCTAAAGTATCTTGTAACCATTTGTAAAATTCTGCCTGCAGCCCAACTGGTCCTGGTGTTTATTATTCTGTTGTCTCTTGATCACTTCTGATAATTCCATCATTGATATTCATTCATTTAACATAGTTTTACCTTTCTGGTACTTTAGGTATTCCTTTCCGCTTTTCCAAATATGTTTAATTTTCTCTTCGAAACTTTTCTTGCTCATAGCTTTCATAACAATCTTGAATTATCATTTTTATTCTCATTTTGGTAGTATAAAGTTCCTTTCTCATCTTCTGGCTTATTTGCATTCTAATCCTTGGCCATTTTTTTTAAAAAAAAATACTTTTATTAAATATTTCCCAACAATACTGGTTTCACCTCTATCTTTTAACTCTAATGTCAGCCTGTCCATCTCCACGCAGTTCAAAATCTTTCTTATCACTGTCCCCTCAGATGGTATATTATCCTGTTTCCAGTACTGTGCTACACAATTCTGGGCGCAGTTATTATATGTAAAATGATATATTTGTCTTAGCACAATCTCCCCTTAGATATAACTCTTTATTGGCCAAGCGTGATTTGACTCACAAGGAAGTTGTCTTGGTGCATATGCTCTCAGTCTACATAAAAGGAAAGATACATTCATTAAGAATCAAGAATCATATGGTACAACACTTAATGATAGTCATAGGGTACAATAAGCAATCAAATCATACTAGGAAGCAGTGAATGTAAATCGTAAGGATACAAGCGACAAAGTTACAACATACAGTCACAAGTGGGAGGGATGGGTGATGGGGAGTGATGAGAAGATTAATAGTAATAGTAGTGCAGACTTTGTAAATGGTTGGACGGTGTTGAGGAAATTATTTGTTTAGCAGATTGATGGCGTTCGGGGAAAAAACTGTCCTTGTGTCTACTTGTTCTAGTGTGGAGTGCTCTATAGAGTCATTTTGAGGGTTTTATTATTCTCAATTAAAAAAAAAGTTCCTGTCTGAAAAGAAAATTATGTTTAACAGTTTCAGAGCACAGGACCTTTGTTAGAGAAGGAGAGAGTGTGTGTGTGTGCGGCTACACCCTTGGACAGCAGCTGGATCTCATTCCTTTGTTTGGCCTCTAGCCGCCCTCTTGTCTGTTGCTAGCTCTACAGAGCCATGACATCAGGACAGGAAAAGCAAGGAGAGGTCATCAGAATGTGAGACCTTCTGTATATAAGAGGAAAAGCCGAGCTGGTTATGATTGAAGGGAGGGAAGAAAAAAATTTGGTTTTTTTTGTCCAGTGTATCCCAAAAGCAAACCCCAGGGGTTTAAGTAGTTGTGTAATTTGGATGCTAAATCGGAGTACCAGTACTTGCTTACAGAAAAGCAAGTTTTCCCGGGTTGAGCTCTTCCAATCCGCTAAACGTGGCCTGAAGGAAAGAGCACGGAGTACCAGTACTTATCTGCGGGGGCAGAGAGTCTCACGGCTGTTTTTTTGGGAGAGGAAAGAAGTCTGCACAGGCAGCATACCCCCAGTCCGAAACCTTGGCGAAAAGAGAGAGAGAGAGAGAGTCTCTCGTGGTTTTTTAAAAAGGGAGCGCGCATACTTTGTGAAATATTCTGTAGAATAGAGAGAGTTTTTTTAAGTGTCTCATTTCGTTGCATAAGTGCAACGACCAAGTCTCCCTCAGACACCTTTTTCTTTTTCTTGCTCTTGAAGTTCTTGTGTCTGAAACTGGTCGCTGACCCGACTAAGCCAAAGTGTGAAACCCCACATCGGACGGGAAACATGGGAAGCGGTAGTTCGAGGGTCCTGAATGGAATGGAACCCCCCTGGGAGAGCTATTGGAGGCTTGGGATGAGCGGCAGATGCCGACCCTAGCTGGCATGAGCAAGAAAAAACCAAAATGTATAGATAGGGAATGGGCTTTGCTGAGGGATACAGGAAGACCAATGTGCTAAATAAAGGTACTTAAAAAGGCAAAATATAAAAACAGGATCACATGGGATTTTTTTAAAGAAATTTCTTTCTGTCTGTGTCTCTTTCTCTATCTTCTATGCTACCACGTGGTTTGTTCCTTAAGATTTATGCCTTCCCCAATTTAACTGAGAGATTTATTGTGGGAATGATCAGTGTGTGTGTGTAAACCTCAGAGTTTTGTTTTCCTCTGTGTCTTTGTGTGTGGGTATGTGTGCGCTTGCACGTGGTTGTGTCTAAGACTTTGTGTGTCCTAGAGGTAACTGTTGCAACTGTTAAGTGTCTCTGATCCCTCGGATATTAATTTTAAATTGTTAAGAATTAAAACACTGAGAGATTGTCTTCTCCCAGTCTGATCTGGCCAATTAGACTGGATGAGGAACAGAGTTAAATTTTCTCTCCTCTCTGTGCTTTTAAGAAAAACCCTAGGTTATTAATGAATGTTCTAAGTTCATTTACAAGAAAAGTTTCATCCTTGCATTTACTGTGTGTTTAAATGATTTTACCTGTTCATCCTTTTCCTGAAGCATTTGAATCCAGTTTTTCCTTTCTCATCTGCTGTGTCTCCACTTTGTTGAAACTGATTTATCTGTTTAGTAACTGCAATACTGATGTGTTATTTTTCTTTCTCCTGAAACCATACCTGCAAGCCATCTCCAAACCCTCTCTAATCCTTTTACAATGCCTTTCCTGATAGAATTACCAGCAAAAGGGAAGGGACCCTTGTTCTTTGTCTTTCAGCCCTGCCACATGTGAAGCAGATGCTACTCCCTAGAGACATTCTATCCATTGGAACCAGTAACTGGGTTTGGATCCAGCCTCCACTGAAGGTCATTACAACAAACCAGAGTGGGGCAGACCTTCCCAAGCCTGACTGACCACCCATACCACCAGGCCAAGCCTATGCCATCCAGAGACATGAAGGAAAGGATCCTGAGATGGACCAGTAAAAGACTAAAAGACTCTTTTCAATCCCCAGAAGACAGTTAGAAAGACTATGGGGGAGGGTGGAAATTCATTGTAACTGAAAATTCATTGTAATGTGAAACCCATTGTAATGTTTTCTTTCTTGTATCATTTATATTGTAACCAATTTGATGTACCCATGATTGTATTTGAGAGTAGCTGGCCCAGCAAGTTCTGAACACCTTATACTTCTGTCTGGTGGGAGGAAATTGTCCAGCATGTTTGTATTATCTGTATTGTAAACCTAGCTGCATACACAGGCACATACACAGAGACACCCATTTAGAATTAGATAGGTTATCTTTTTCACCTGCTTCCACACAAAGCTGTCCCTTGCTTCTTTTTAAAAAGAAAATGTTTTTTGTTTTGTTTTGTTTTTATTTTGCTGCTCTGAGGCACTAAGGCCCAAGCAAAACTCCTTTCTAATTCCATGGGGAGGGGCACCCCTCCCTCAGGCAATTTCTGAAGAGATAGCAGAAAAGAGATCTCCAAACCCCAAGTCCTGACTGTGACTCACAAATGATGCTGCCCAGTTGTCCAGTAAAGCAAGATATGTTGCACTGGGGGCCTCATGAGTACAAGTCCCAGGGCTCATTGTGTGTAACTTTAAAAATACTAAATAGCCTGGATTGCACACTGGCTAATCTCAATTTGGCCTCACAAACCCTGGAAACTAAGAGCTAGGCAGGTAGTAACCATAACCTTGGAAATGGGCAGCCTGTAATTTAAAGGCTGTGAAGAATGTAGAGGCTTGTGCTTATAACCTGACTGTAAGCTCACAAAAAGTACATCAAAACACCTGAAAATTAATTGGCATGAAAAAATTGGATACTGTTTTGAAAAAAAAAAACCAGGAGTTTTCCCAGACTTTGAAAGCTTTTGGGAGCCACTGAAGGAATCCTTTTCTGTTGCTTTTTTTTTCCAATGCCTTTCCTTTGCATCAGAAAAAATTAAAAGCCCATCAAGTCTCCCTGATCTGATCACCTTTTAATCTTTTGTCAAAACTCTCACGTGTTTTGAAAAAAAATGAGGGATTGTAGGAAGTTGGCACCCAACTCTCCTAGAAAAATGAAGTATTCTGGTAGATATTTAAAAGGCAGAATATTTCTTCTAAAAAGAGTAGAACCCCAGAAGCAGAATCTCACCCCCACCTTTGTTAATGGGTGGGCCATTAAGGCCTGAGCCAGAATACTTTACATAAGAAAGGTCTCCAGGTAAAGCTATAGCAATTGCCAAAAGCCCTTTTAAGGGCATAGATCATCCAGCAAGGGTCAACCAAGCTTGGAACTCAGGACAGCCTACAGAGTTGCCCCTCATGGGAGTCTGACAACCAATTAGAAACAAGCTTCAATTCAAATCCCAACAAAGGTTATAAAACCCAGATACTCTCAGCACCTCAGTCCTTTTTTCTTGATCTCCTTCAAGCATGTGATCATCTTTCTCTGGAGCTCCAGACCATGTGGTCCTGTTCACCATTAAACTTTCCAAGCAGCCTCCATGTTTCCAGTGTCTTTTTCCCCACTTGGAACTGAACCCAGAAGGATATTTCTTTCAACACCTGGTATTCCAAGAAAGATTCATTGCTTCATAAACCCTTCCCCTTCTGCCAGGTGAGTTTCTGGGTCATTGCAACCAATCCAGATTTAGGGAGCATGTTCTGTATTTCAGGGCCATTATAATGAGGTCTGTCATACAAAGTTTGATTTTTCAGTTGTTTTTCCTCTCCATCGCTTTCTCTCAAAAGCATCACTAACTGTTCCTGTGACATAGATGACTGGGTGCTTAGTTTAAATGTGTGCCTGGACTTGGGTTGTAAGAGTGAATTTGTACCCTGGTAAGAATAAAGGTAATAGAAATATTGCCCAGTTGAAAGCCATCTCACATTGCTCAAAATGATAGACTAGATCCCCTTCCAGGGGGACGGGTAATGAAAAAAAAAGCAGGAGAAACAAGTTAAGAAAGAAGTAAATTGATCTGAATAACATACAAATTAGATTCATATCTGAGAGCAAAGTGTTCATTCAGTTATACAGCTAGGAATTTAAAGGAAGATCCCTACGTATCCCTTTTGATAAGTTTAAATTTTGTTCAGTTTTTTTCTTGAACCCACTCTAAATGGATCCAACTGCCCCCAATTGAGCTTCCTCAAATTAGCATGTATCCCAGTGCAGTTTTTGATTCTGAAATTTTGTTCCCTGGTTCCACATTTTGTCTGGGAAATTCCTCATGTTCTTTTTCTTGGTTCTACTCTGAATTCTGCTCAGTGCATGCCTTCAAATTATTTTCAGGCCACTAGAGCTGTTATATCATAAAGGATGGCTGGCATCTCTTTCAATAAGAAATGCTTCCAAACAGTAACTTGGAAATATTGAAAGAGGATTTTTTGAGAGTTACAAAATTGTTCAGTTTTATCTTCTAAAACCATATATTTCATGGCTTTCAAACTTTCAAACTGGCAGGATGAATCCAATGGGCTCACCCTAAATAGAATGAAAAAAATTAGTGCAAGGTTGTAACTGCCACAGATAAAAATAAGATATTTATGCCCCATTGTAATCCATTTGCTAATTTATGAAGCTTGGATCCTCTGAGAAAGTTTGCAAATCTATATCCCTATGAGCCAGAATTTTTGCATTGAATCTGCTCCTAGCTAAAAGATACTTAAAAGTATATGAAGATAGACTGTTCCCTGTTATCCAGGCTCAAGAACTGGTTTTATTTCAGCTTCAGCATGGCATAAATTGTCAGCAACTCTTAAACAGTGGAAAGAGTGGATTTATTGGTCAAAAGTTACTTATTTGTAGCTAGATCAAAGAAAAGTGAGTTACAACTTTATTGGAACAGGCACTGATGTGTGGAAAACCCATTCTGGCCAACTAGTTATCTCTAATGACCTTCTAACTATTAGGAAAGGCTGTAAATAAAAGATGGGCAGGGATGGGGAATGCAAATGGATGTGTGTGCATATGTTCATGTGCATGTACAGGTAACTGATTCCAAAGAATCAGTTTAGCATCAATCACGTAAGCTTTCTGAAAGCCTCAGAAAGATATTGCTCTGCTTCAAATTAATGTATGCTTAAAACAGTCAATTTAGAGTCCATTTTATAAGAACGTCTTTCATATTTCGGGACTTGTGTCACGTTTTGATAAACTAAATTTCATTAACAGTTTTCAACAGGCTTCTTGCAGGATCATAATTGATGTACATATCTCAGAAGATTTTTCCAATCACCTGAGAAATATAATATTCTTAAATGAGCGGCAACTTTTCCAACCATGAAGCATTTATTCTGAGCAGCTGAATTATTACCAAAAGTATTTTGTCATGAATTTTCTCACAAACATATTCATTTCACTACTTTCCCAAATATTAATATTTCCTCTTTTTTGTTGTTGTATTGGTGGATTCTGAACAGAAGAAAGGCAGAAAAGCATTCCTCTTTTATTTCATCTCTCCCTCACCCTCCACCCCTGCATCTATTGTGCCATTCAATTGTTAATCTTTCAATTTTTGCTTGGAATGCTGAAATAATATATTTTAAAGAGAAATGAGAGGAGACAATATTTCTGCCATTGCTAGTGTTGTATGTTAACAGTGGATAAGGAAAAATGGTGTTTGTGGGTAGTATGTTTTTTGAGGATAGAAGATAGAACTAGCACTAGCACTTTGATTTATATACCACTTTACAGTGCTTTACAGCACTCTCTAAATGGTTGAGAGAGTCAGCATATTGCACCCAGTAATCTGGGTCCTCATTTTACCACTTCGGAAGGATGGAAGGATGAGTCAACCTTGAGCCAGTGAGGATCAAACTCCTGGCAGTCAGCAGAGTTAGCCTGCAATACTGCATTCTAACCACTGCGCCACCATGTCTCTATCAGTGGCAAATAAGATATTGACTCCAGGTAGAACCAGGTTCAGTTTGCTCATGGATCTCACTCGGGTGACCTTAGATTAATAATTTCATAATCTACTTCAATAAACTGTTGTGTAGGTATTTGACAGGCAATAAGTTTCTTTAAGAAAAAGCAAAATTAAAATGGAAGGAGCTGGATATCAATACCTTTTTGACATGCTTTAATTGTTTTTTTCTTCTGGGATTTCATTCTATTGCTTTTGTGCATGTATATAAATACACATATATCTCAAAGTGAACTTCTCTAGGGATAGCACCAGTGGTGGGATTCAAATTTTTTACTACTGGTTTTGTGGGCATGGCTTGGTGGGCGTGGCAGGCGAAGGATACTGTAAAATTTCCAGTCAGAGGTGGCATTTGCCAGTTCTCTGAACTACTCAAAATTTCCGCTACTGGTTCTCCAGAACTAGTCAGAACTTGCTGAATACTACTTCTGGATAGCATGAAGCACTTTTTTATATTTTTGATGCAGCCTTCCTGTAATTCTTTGAACTTTAGCTGCCAGAATTATGAGCAATAGTCAAGCTTGTATTTATGAATAAACAATGACACAAGATGGGAACTAAGTGTTGATAAAAATCAGTTGGGTCACAACTCTGACCTGGAATGAAAAAGAAGGTATTGCAGGGAACATCCCATCACATGAGTAGATTCAGCTTTTGATGAACATTGTCTTCCTCACAATGCTGGTGGGAACATTTGGGAGTTGAAGCCTACCCATCAAAAGGGCACCCAGGATAGAGAAAGCTGCCATTATTCATATCTTAGATCCTGCAAAAGGACCTGAATGGTCTCAGCTAATGATTTCAAAGCCCAGGCAAATCCATATTAAAAGTAATAAGCCTTTGCTGCTAACATCAGGTGTTGTAAGGGAGCTATGGTGACATTGTGGCTTTTCCATTCTGTGTCTGGTGCCCATTCTTATTTTGTTACTGATAAATTGCCTATTGTTCCTAAATGTATTGGGATATTTTTTTAAAAAAATCTGCTCTATGGATTGCTCTTGAATGCTTTACCAAAGGGATCTTAAAACAAATAGATGGCATAAGCAATATTCTTGCTAGGTTGGAATCTCCCAGCAGCAATTGGCTTTTTTTCTTGTAAGTATATTTCTCAAGTGATCCTCTGAGCCACCAAAAATAAATATTCATCATATGATTTCTTGAAGTGCAATGTAATAAAATGGAAATGTAATAAAATATGGACCCTCATATCCTAAGCTAACATGGAAAAACTGTTAAGAAGGAAGGACACATACAATTCATTAATTATATTGAATAATTGGGTCTTTTGAATTTAAAGGTATGTTAAGCACATGCTGCAAATATCAATAAATTGCTTAATGCATTATAGCTAAACATTAAGTGGTTTATGCTTTCCTCTACAATGCATTAGATTACCTATTTACAAATATAACAGATACAAGAGCTATTTACAGCCACTTAATAAAAAGGTTGCTCTACCTAATATATGGTAGGTATTAAATGCATACTTATACTTAAGTATAAAGTGCCATCCATTCTATTTGTACTCAGTTTAAGATAGGATGACAAGAAAATAGAAAATTTGTGAATTTCCAAATGTAACTTATTTCATTTTCTCTTTTTCTATTATGATTTAATGAAAGGGTTCATTGATCAGACTGATCGTGTCCATTTAAGTGCATGTAATTAAAGCAATACATCTGAAGAAAGATTCCCCCATTTTTATAAAACATGCATTATTGTACTGTATATTCTAGAGAAATCCCATAGCATTGTAGAAGAGTACATGCTGCCTTAATAAACCATACAAATGATGCTATTAGCAGGAAGAACTCTCAGAAAACACAAAATTTTCCTAATTGAGAGAAACAAAAAGGTATGCATATTTGTACAAAAGAAATGCACATAGACAATAACAGTTAAAACAAATCCTTTGAGAAATGTGTTTATAAAATCACAGACAGTCTATGAAGTAGCTAGACCAAACAAATAGGTAATTCTTCCAAAGTACCAACTAGATTTAGTGGTAGAGCAGTATTTTAGAATTTAGAAATTTAGAATAACAGAATTGGGAGGGACCTTCGAGGTCTTCTAGTCCAACTCCCTGCTTAGGCAGGAAACCCTACACCACTTCAGACAAATGGTCATCCAACATCTTTTTAAAAACTTCCAGTGTTGGAGCATTCACAACTTCTGGAGGCAAGTTGTTCCCCTGATTCTAACTGTCAGAAAAATTTCTCCTTAGTTCTAAGTTGTATTTCACACTTTTATACTACTACTCATTGTAGTCTTAAGGGACCAGAATTCTATTAGTGCAGTATTTGATTTTTTTTCTCTATTTTTCAACTTGTTTTTTTTTCAAGTTTATGGAAAAGAAATTGCCTTCAATTTCTTTTCAATGGAGAACCAAATGATAGTGAAAATTTAACATAACAGAATAACAGATTTGATTTATTAGATTTATATCTGCCTCACTTCCCCCAAAGGGGAACTCGAAGCGTACAACAAGATAAAAAACAATTTCTGTACAATATAAAAACAAGAAACTCATTCATACCAATCCAAAACATACACGGGGGAAAAGCAAGGTCTCAATGCCATGCCCTCCGACAAAGCCAGGTCTTAACGGCTTTGTGGAAGGCAAGTAGATTTGGGATGGTTCTAATCTCCACGGGGAGCATATTCCAGAGGGACGGCGCCGCTACAGAGAAGGCCCTAGCCCATGGACCCACCAGCTGACATTGCCTGGCTGATGGTATCCGGAGCAAGCTCTCCCTGTGAGATCTAACTGGGCGCTGGGAGGCATAAGGTCGCAGAAGGCGGTCTCGCAGGTATCCCGCTCCTAAGCCATGAAGGGCTTTAAAAGTTGTCACTAGCACCTTGAATTGCACCCAGAAGACCACTAGTAACCAGTGCAGCTCGCGGAGGATGGATGTTATATGGGGACATCTAGGTGCACCCATAATCACTCGCGCGGCCGCATTTTGCACCATCTGAAGTCTCCGAGTGCTCTTCAAGGGCAGCCCCATGTAGAGCGCATTGCAGTAGTCCAATCGAGAGGTGATAAGGGCATGAGAGTTGGAAGGGACTTTGAAGATCTTCCATCTTCTCAAGCAGGAGACCCTATACCATTCCAGACAAATGGTTGTCCAGTCTCTTCTTAAAAACCTCCAGTGTTGGAGCAGGCAAGTCATTCCATTGAATAATTGTTCTCATTGCTAGGAAATTTCTCTTTAGTTCTAGGTTGCTTCTCTCTTTGATTAGTTTCCATCCATTGCTTTTTGTCCTGCCTTTAGGTGCTTTGGAGAATATGTTGACCCCCTCTTCTTTGGGGCAGCCCCTTAGATATGGGTAGGATAATCCTTATTTACTTAGCTACTTAGTGACAAAGATGTGTGGCTATTCTGCCCTTCAAAACTATACACAATGAATTATATCCATACTTCTCATGTTTCCATTAAATCTTAAGGGGAGGCCTAACAAAGAAACTCCTTAATGAGAATTTTTCAGATCAAGGAAGATAGGCAATTAGCTTTACAAAGTACACCAGACTAAGAAACCAATGCCATTGCTATTTTTATATTACCAAAATCTTCCAAATCTATCTGTGCTATCCTCCTTCCTCATTGTATGTTTGTGTGAACTGGGAGAGGTTTGACTGAGATTCAGTTTCTCAAATGAGTTTCTTGAAACACTTCAAGGCCTGATTATTTGACCCCATAATGTTAATAGCAGCTCTTCTTCCAGTCCTTCAAGGCCATTTCCTATGCCCTCTGATGATAGAGTGACATGCAACAGAACCAGTGATGGTATTCTACTGCTGCAGCCCAGTTCTGGCATACTGGTAGCACCAAAGATCAGCTGGAAGAAAATTGATTCGCTCCAAGGCTCTCCGAGGCTCTGCAGTTGGGGCCCCCCCCCACCCGCCCACCCACCCGCCCCTGCTTTTAGGTCCTTTTCAACCTCTCAGCTGTTTGGCGTGGCAGAGCTGATTGCTGTGCTAAACAACTGAGAGGTGCAATAGCTTAGTTTTTACTGTTTTAATTCATACACAAAGCACGTGTTTCGCACGAGGCGTGCAAGGTGCACAATCCCACCCCTGCAGCCACACCCACCAAGCCACACCCACAGAACCAGTGGTGGGGACTTTTGAATCCCATCACTGAAAAGAACACAGCAATAAGTTGAAAAACTCTCCAAAGGAGTTTGGAGGACATTCCAAAAGGCTGAGAAAACCAGAGAGGATTGGAGACCTTAGGGAGATTGAACAGCATATAAATTGCAGTAATAAATAAAGAAAAGAATTTCCCAACAGAAGAATTTTTTCAGGGATTTTTTGCAGGCTTAGCCTTGCGTGATGTTAATGTCCATAAAGAGAACAGCTTGAAGTTATAAGTCCCTAGTTTTCCTTTTATGCTGACTGCAACCAGAGATACCCAAGAGATTGAGCAAGGAAAGTTTAACATGAGCAATGACTTCCTTCCAGAGATATCTAAAGAAGAAGAAATGCCTGTAATGTTTGATTTCAAAGTCATGCTCAGCAGGGCATGTCAAAAACGTCAAGAAGGTAGCTGTGACTATACAAATGAAGTCCCACACCTTGTTTAAATAAATCACAAGGCATCTTTTTAAAGGATATGGTTTTGATGACATAATTGAACCTACCATCTTAACTTTTTTAACCTCCTAATGAATTCCATGATACTGCCCAGGATCTCCTCCTTCAAACCACTGTGTGTTGTAAAAGTGTTTCCAGAACTTTCCAAAATATGCTTTGTTTGCTTGTATGCATGTTAAAGACAGTGAAAGGAAGAGTTTATGAAACAAGTTTGCTATCAGCAATATCCATGGTCCAAAAAAATTAAGATGGTAGTCATGGCAGCATGATTGTAATCCTATCTCAGAGAAAAACATTATACAAAATAAAAACAAAAATCAATCAGTCTTTAAAACCTATAATCACCACCAAGGTTAAAAACAAATCTAATCAACTAAAAACATCCTATCCATATCTAACCTCTCAAGTAAGAGTAGAAGGGCATATAAAGAAATGAAGAATGTTGGCTGAGCTGCAGATTTGAGTTTTCTAGGTGATGTGCAGAAGCATCTGGGGTAGAATAAGTGGCTTGATTTAATTTCATATACCAGAAGGATAGCAGCACTTCAACAGAATTGAAAAAATAATATGATATATTGCACTTTGGATAAAACCTAAAATGATACTTCCACTGTAACATTGTCAGTCCAGCATTCCAGGAACAGATCAGGCCATTATACAATATATTTGAAGTCGATGAAGGCAGCCTGAAAATTCATGACAAGAACAGAATTCAACCTGTAACTTCAGATGAAGCTTTCCACCTTAGTATCAGCCTGCTCATTTTTCCATCTCTGCCTAGAAACAACAGATTCCATAATTGTAACACAATTATTACTTTCATATGAAATATACATTTCTCTGAAGAAATGACCCTGTTATGAAACTTAATGTGCAGTCAAGGAGAAGCTAAATTGCTTTTTCAGAGATCACAATTAAGTTGTTTAAAATAAAAATGTGGTTGGAAAGCAAATCTGTAATATTGTTGGCAGTAAAAGGAAACTGCCATTAACAGAAGACAAACATAGTAAGTGTTATTGTTGTTGTTGAAACTTAATTAATGTGCATCCTCTGCAGTAAGCAAAGGGATAAATACAGTCTTTGCAACAGTTAGAATGCATCTCATTAGCACCAAAGCCACTGTGTATCAAAATACATTATGTTCTACTAAAAATGTGTAATTGACTTCCCATCAAACCATAGTTCATCTAAATCAAATCAGACTGCACTCAGCTCATTTGAGCTTGGTTGGAAATTAGGATTCATTAAAATACCTTCTAGTAATTTAAGTAAATACAAAGGCAGGTTTGAAGCTGAAGGAGGGAAAAGAAAATGAAGTTGAATTGAAGGAAATTAGAAGTTTACAGATAGAAGAGAACATGTGTAGCTCAGGGTTGAACTGTGGGGTCCTTAATGCTCTCTGACCTTGGTGGTTTTCTTGCAGGCATTTCATTACTAAACAAGGTGACATCATCATTGCTAAACAGGAGTGGGGTTTGCTCTTATTTTTATATACTAGTAGTTTGCCTTGTCAGTGTTGATGGGAGTAGTCTTGATAGTTAGTTGATTAGGCTGCTATTATTATTAGCGTTGTCTGTCTGTGTTGATAGTTCCTTGATTGAGGTATTGTGTACTTCTTGATTGTTGGTCTAGTGTTAATCTTGGTGTTAATCTCTGTTCATATGGACGTTGATTGCTGGTGGGGAGGTTTTGGTCTTTTTGTTTCCTTTTTGGCTTATCGATTGTCTCTTTTGAGTAGTATGCAGATGCTGTTTTTCTGTATGCACCTGTTGAGCTTTCAGGAATTGTCTGATGGTTTTGGACTTGGCTTGATCTAGGATGCTCACAGTTTCCCAGTTGAAATTGTGGTTGAGCATGTCCATGTGTTGTGATATTAAAGAGTTTTCGCCATGTCTTTTGACTACTAGTTAATGTTCATAGATGCTCTCTGCTAGCTTCTGTTTGTCCTATAGAGTAGCAATTACAATTCTTACATTGTATGTTGTAGATGACTCCTCTGTTTTCTTCTGGTGCTGCTAGTTTTTTGCTGTTGTTTGTTTGTTTACTTGGAATGTGTTGGAGGGCTTTAGTTGGTTTGTGTGCTATGGCAATGCTATGTGGTTGTAATAGTCTCATTTTTAAGGCTTATAATTCTGATTTGTCTAAGCCACAGGCCAGATCATGTTGTATCATGACATTTTTTGCCTTTGCGGAGCTGAGATGGGCATGGCCTGCGTGTGATGTATTCAGCCCGTGGGCTGCCAGTTTGACAGGCCAGGTCTAAACCTATTGATGTGCCTTCCATATTTAACACTTAATGTGTGCATGTATGTATGTATGTGCATGTGTGTGTGTGTGTGTAAACATTTTCTTTCTCGCCCTCATGGATGGTATGTGTGTTCCTTAATTTTGAGTCCTTCACCAGAGACCTGAAAGTTTGAGGGTTCTGTGGAATATCTTATTAACTGTTCCTAGCACTGCCATCTTCTGGACAGAGAGCTCTGATGTTGTTCCTGAGATCTGTTGGAACCACTGTCTCAGCTTAGGAGACACAGTCCCAAGTGCTCCTACCATCACTGGGATCACTTTGGCCTTTACTTCCTCTCCAGTTCTTCCTTCAGGCCCTGGTACTTCCCCAGCTTTAGATATTACTTCTTTACAGTGTTGTCATCACTTGGCACCACTAAATGTGTTTTGATCTTTGTCTATCACCAAGATACCTGGTTGATTGATTAGTTGTTGCCATATACCATTCACTAATTTCATCTCATCATGAAGGATGTTCTAAATATAAAAAGCTGAATTTAAATTTGCCTGAGGTCTGGAATGAAAGCAATGTTCCAAATAAAAGTAAGAGGGCTTATTGTCCTTTGATTTATGCCATCTGTGGTATTTAAGCTTTCTTTGCTGTGTGACAATAGTATAGAATCCTTGCATTTCTCAAGAGTTTTCTATTCACTGAAGCTTCTTTCCAAGCAATTTTGTTCTCAGTCAGCATCACTGTTATCAGGCCAGAGGCACTAGCTTGTTCCTTCTACAACCAGTGGAGAAGAACAATACCAACTTATTAAATGGTCATTAGAAAAGGATTGTCCATGACACTGTGAGATGCCTGAAAAAAGATTTCATTACACTGACAGAGAGCCTTCTGCAAACCTTGGAACATGATCTTAATTAGCAACACACTGGCCTGGCTGAACAGGAAAAGGATGGGGAAGGATTTCTCAGAGACATTACATTTGCTATTTTTGTGTCAGCCACTGATGCTTAATATTTTGATCATTTACTTTTCTTAAAGACATGAAAAACTCCCCCATGACATCTTGTTAATCTCATGGAAGTTCTTGAGCTCTTTCAGTCTACCATTTGCTGTTTGACAAAACTTTAAGAGAACCCTAGCTGATGTTTTTGCCAGATCTCAAAATCTCTTTGGAGTTACATCAAAGGGGCATTCAAAACTCTGTATCATGTCTTCCACTCTTCTCTAAACTCAAAGCCTTAAAACTACTTTTTCTTCTGTCTGCAGAATTAGGTGAAATTATCCTTATAAAAGAATTGGCCAAATTCAGCTATTTTGATGCAGTGATTTTTGTCTCTTTCCTAAGTGCCTTTAGATATATTTTTCTTCTTCCAGAAAGAAATGAAAGATAGCTCTTTCTTTCTCAGAACTGAAGTAATTTCAAGGTCCATTCAACAATTCTTAAAGACACCTGGCTAAATTCTTTTGAAGCAGATATTCAGAGGAGTCTCCTTAGGAGGACTGGAGTCATTAACACATTTTGAACAGAGTAGGCAGGCAATGAACCTGATGACACATAGACAACACATGATTACATCAATAAGTCTCACTTGGCAAATTAATAGCTTTTCAATATAATGCAAGACAATACATTCAAATCCTCAAAGGGTATTCTGATCCTGTACTTATTTTCTTAGGCCACAAGATTTCCAGTGAGACTTACTTCTAAATAATTTTCTTAAATATTAAATAAAATCCTCCACCCTCCTGCTTACCCAATTTACTAGGTTTACTTTCTTCCATAAAAAGTAAACACACTGTTCCAATACTAGCTTCCAACTATTCCCTCAATATTATCAGAATACTGTTTCTCTATTGCCTAGAATTTCCTCAAGGACCTCCACTGAGTGCCTCATAAACATTTTCCTGTTTTTGTTGCTCTTCCCTCATCACTGTGTATTGCTTTTTTTTTCCTTTGAATATGGTTTTCCCAATGATTGCTACTTTATATTTCATTGTCATGATATGATATTTTTATTATGATGATACTTTTATTATTATTTATTTTACTGTGCCTCGGTAAAAACCCATCCCATTTTTCTGAACCACATGGTAGCCATTCTTCAGGTCCATATTCTGTTTGGGATATTTACTGTTTAAAGCAGGGGTCTCCAACTTGGCAACTTTAAGCCTGGAGGACTTCAACTCTCAGAATTCCCCAGCCAGCTTTGATTTAAAGAGTCTTTAGTTAGAAGCTTTTTTTATTATCAGGTGAGAGTCCTTGTGTAACAACCAATCAGGTAATTGGACTCAATGGCCTATGTGACCATTAGTTATTCTGATTTTGGAAGTTTCTTTTTTCTTATCAACAAACCCTACTACTGTAACAAAAGCAGTATTGTATTTCCAATGTATCAAAATCCAAAAGAAAGATGACTTTTTAAAAAATCATCTGACAAATAAGTTTCAAAAGTTCTTTTAGAGCAAGGTTGAGGAATCAACACACATAATAAGTTTTAATGTGATGGGTTTTAACAACTGTACAATGAACCATCCTGAGTATGGGGGAAGAGAAATATATATCAATTAAAAAGATAAAAGATCAAAAAAACAAGTCAGAATGTATTGTTCTTCAAGTTGCCCCATTAGGCTCACTATGAAGAATGACTTTCTCTGAATATGAAATGAAGGAGGGGCTGTCTACCAAATACCTTGTTTATTCTTGGCAGAATACCAGAGCAAAGCAGCCGGATTTAAAGAAACTTCTAGAAGAATCACCATTTAATGAGAAGCTGAGGAAAAACACTAGTTAAATATAGAAGAAAATTGTTGAAGAACTGTAAGCTGTTCAGTTGGAAATTTCACTTTGTGTGAATGTTTTAATGATGGATTTCCTACATAAGGGACAAGAATTCAGAATTTATTTATATATTTCTCAAAAAATATAATGGGGAGTACAGAACATTGATTCTCAGCAGCTATGCTCCCATGAGTTTGTCTTCTGGAATCTAGCTAGCTAGTAGATATCACACTGATATCCTGTTACAATCAATACAACTCTCAGCAGTTTATAAGATATAACAAAACAGCTTAAAGCAGCCATGATTAGCAAAAACATAAAATTAATTATATTAAAAATAAAGCAATTCAAAAAATAGAATAAAACAAAAAGTGACCCAATCCAGTTAGAACATTGTCAGGAATAACTTGTTATTCAGCATATTTATGACTAAAATCAGGTAGTGGGTCAGTCTGATTTCCACAAGAATGTTCCAGAGAATCAGTGCTGCTACTGAGAAGCCGCAAGTCTTGGTCTCGGCTCTCATTACTTCTCAAAAGTGGGACAGTATTTTCTCCCTTGACCTAATAGGTTGTGATTATTCTGATTGGGGCATACATTCCTTTTGCTACCAAGGTGATAAAGGGTTTTATAAGTCAAACTCAGCACTTTAAATTTTACCTGAAATTGGCAGTCAGGACAGAACATAACACAACATAAGAGTACTAAGCAATGGTTGCCAATTAGTTTTGAACTAGGGCATCCTGAAGTAACTGCATCTTCTGAATGGTTGAAGGCAGTGCCTTGAAAAGTATGTTGCAACGACGTAACCATGTTGTAATCAGAGCATGAATTGTTGCAATAAAGTTGTTTTGTATTAGTACATTAGCTAAACTTGGGTAAAGGCCCCTAAAGCCCTAGCTATAGCTTCCACCTGCTGTATTAGAAGAAGCTGTGAGTCCAGAAGTACCTTCAGAAGTAGGGCCTACCAATCTAGAAACAATACGCATATTGTTAAAATGCCTTCATGAAAAATGGTACCTCCATCTTGAATTTACCTTTGGTCTGCTCTATCCAATTCAGATTATAACAGTTTCCATGTACCAGGATAAGATATCTCCCCTACAGCCTGGGATGGCAAAGTACATCCAAGCTGTTGGTTGATCTCATTCATCAGCTTCATGTAGATATTAACAAGTGGAAAAGATAACTAATTCCCATGTCAACCTTGAAGCCATTTTGGAGCGTCTTCAGGGCTGCCACAGCAAAGCTAGTTGGAGCTGTAGGAATAGAGATAGCTGGGGACTTGTAGCCAAAATAAAATCTTTTCTCATGGGAACCAAGGACGTTCTCACCAGATGCTGGGGAGGTGTGGACTGAAACCAACTGGAATTGGGACTGTGACCTGGTTGGACCATGTGATAGACATGTGGACATTTGGGTGGGAAAAACCATGGGAATAAATTTGGACTTTGAGGAGCACCTTAGCCTTGGAGTTTTGATTGCATTGGGTCTGTTACTTGGAACTCTGACACCCCCTGCAAGCCTGCTGAGCAGGTGTCACAAAGCCAACTGCTTATCCCCCATTATAGTTTATTAAACCTACCTGCTAAGCAAGGATTGGTACCACTGAAGAGAATATCCCCCTTGATTGATAGTCTCAAAAATCCAGAAATGATCTAATATTAAGGAGCTTCATAATTGATGCAGCAGTACCTACTTAACAACTTTCCCTAAAAGTATGAAATAGTTATTAAAATCTTTGAGTCCAAAGGCTTTCTCTACTGGAAAGAAATATTATTACCTCTTTATGTAATTTTTTAATTCAATTTATCTGGTCACAAACATTCTATCTTCTCTGTCCTATAGTTTGTACTTTGTTTTTGTTTTTGTTCATATCATAGGAACTTCCCTGAGAAAATTGATCCGTCAAACTCTGAACTGATTTTGTCTTCATCTATGTGTTCTGGAAGACAATTCAAAAGTTTTATTTTCAGATTTAAATTTCCTTTTTTTTATCCATACTGAATATAATGATTGAAGATTGACAATAATTGGTTCCAAAATTATATTAGGTTATAGATAGGATTGGATAAAGCTAACTGTAGGAAATACAAACCACTTAATCACTTAAGAAGCACCAGGGGCACTACAAACATGTTCCTCCATAATGAAGAATATTTTAGTATGATGTGCAAACATGGTCTCTGACTGGCAAAAAAAATCAGTTTAAAAATATTGATAATAGAGTTCTAAAATGTTTTAGAAGATAAATAATGGTGCTTGCAGCATCAGAAGATAGCAGCCAGCTTACACTTTAAAAATCTGGGTATTTTAGCAATAACTAATAAATGATTAAATAGAATTATTCTTTAATTATTCTAAGCTATGTTTCAACATGTTGCAAAGACATTTTCATTAACCCATTTGATGTTTTTTGTGCACAAGGGCGCTATATTAAATGCAAATCTACCAGCTAATACATATTAGAAAAAAACATACATATCAGGCTTAGCACACTCTGTAATAATTAATGAAAGTCAGGATATTTCTTTGATTAATGCATTCCCATGTAAGATTCTGAACCCATTTAGGGTATTGCCCAATGTTAGTATTCTCAGCTATATTCAAGGATTGTCATGGCTTCTTTTCTCCACTTGCTTTCTTCATCAGAAGTTATAAAATCTGCATTCTCTAATAGCATGAAAGCAAATAGGAAATTTTCCTGCAGAGAAAAGTTAGTCATGGGTAAAATGGAATGATAAGCTGAAACTATAACAATAATAGTTTAAAAAAACTCATCCAAAATATTTTTTATATTTTTGTTGTTATTGTTATTCTACAATTATTCTTATAATTATTCTTATAATTGTTTTTATGCTCAAAAGTAAATTCAAAGAAAGCTTTGTTGTCCCTGATGAGCTCTCAAACTCAGAATCCCTGAGCAATGCTAATTCTGAGGAGGAGGAGGAGGAGGAAGAGGAAGAGGAAGAGGAAGAGGAAGAGGAAGAGGAAGAGGAGGAGGATGCGCTCACTCAGCCCATCTCAAATCTTGAAATCCAAATACAACATGTAACCTAATAGATTGAATATACTCTTCTGAAGGTTGAAAGAAATCTGCTGACCTTGCCTTGGTCAAGATCATGCAGCTTTAAGGACTATCAGCTGTACCAAAGACTATAGTGGGATATTATCAGTCTTGTTTTGCACTCAGGTCATTGAATTTCTATAAACATACCTTCCTTTCTCCTGTCCAAGGTCCTGATTTCCTAGAAGCTGAACTTATGTTAGGCAATTTATGCTTCTCTCCACCGTCTCTTTAAAGCTATTATGTCTTCTTGGTGAAGGAAATTGCTATGAATTGGGACAATTAGTGAAGGAAGATATAATAGGAAGCTCTCTGCTGCCAGTTCAAATTATTATTTTGTCTGGTGAGTTTTGCCTACTCTGATTATCTATGGCTCTTTATGGCCATAGAACCCTTTCCCTTTTTTCATTCCATATGATTACATATAGCAGGAATTCAAGAAAATAAATGCTGTGCTACAGACTGGTATCCCATTATTATCTTGCACATGCATGTCAGTCTAAAAATTGTATTCCACAATGATTTTTTAAAGCCATATGAACTACATTCAAGACCTAGAATGGAAAACCTTTAATTCAATTCAGCAAGGAAGGACTCACTGGTGAAGAGCTTAATGCTGGGAATGATTGAGGGCAAAAGAAGAAGGGATGACAGAGAATGAGGTGGCTGGATGAAGTCACTGAAGCAGTTGGCATGAGCTTAAATGGATTCCTGGGGATGGTAGAGGACAGGAAGGCCTGGAGGAATGTTGTCCATGGGGTCATGATGGGTTGGACATGACTTTGCGACCAACAACAACAACAACAATGTATTCATTCCACTTCTCTGCTGTGCTGACACATTCCCTGCAAAGCCTGTCACAATTCATTATTTCCACAGTTCAAATCACATTATCCAGATCTACTGAAAAAACTCCAAATTTAATTAACTAAATTAAATATTTATTGGAATCAGAATTTTAAATACAGATTAATTTGAATTTACTGAAAGGAACTGCCTGGCTCCATAAATATCCATTTGTCTGTGCAAAGCATGCAAAATTATTTGACTCGGGAAGCATAAACTGGTGCTAAATATGAGAACATTGTTCTCATGTCTTCAACAGAAGTGAATGGGTTTTTAAAATGGAGTTATCATTTATTTATTAAATTTATTTATATGGCTGCCCAACTCAGAAATTTGACTCTTACAAAAAGTGATATCAACAAAGGCATAAAAACCTACAATAGTTGTTGAGAAACAAACTCAATAAATAATCATATATATGTGTATGTGTATGTATGTGTTGAAAATATATGTGTTGAAAATACATAATATATAATATCATACAGTATATGATTGTCCTAGACCCTGATAGACAGATAGTGCCAAATAGCAGCAAATTAGGAAGTTAGAATATGAGAATATATATTAGGGTCTAGGACAATATGAGAATATATATTAGGGTCTAGGACCCTAATATATTAGGGTCTGGGCAAACTTTTTGACTCGAGGGCCACAATGGGTTCTTAAACTGGACCGGAGGGCTGGAACAAAAGCATGGATGGAGTGTTTGTGTGAACTAATATAAATTCAAAGTTAGATTACTTCACGTAGCCTTCTGGGAGAGCAAGAGAACCATCCGCTCTTTCGGCTCTGTGGGCTGGATAGAACAGCCGAATGGACCGGA
Organism: Naja naja; assembly: GCA_009733165.1. NCBI lineage: Eukaryota > Metazoa > Chordata > Lepidosauria > Squamata > Elapidae > Naja > Naja naja. The sequence goes on from CM019150.1 coordinate 36,357,043, forward strand.
TCTGGCCCCGGGCCATAGTTTGCCCACAGCTGGTCTAGGACAACGTGCCATGGCCAACTCACCTCAGCCAACTCATCAAAGAACAATTTGCCATGACTATTTACTGTGGGACAACTCATCTCAAGATAAGAATTACAGTAATATCAAAGAAATAGTGGAATATAATCATTTTTAAAAAAGGATTCCAAAGGAAGGACAAAATTAAATGTGAATGACAAAAATTAAAATAACTTTCTAATTATTTTAAATAATTAAATTGAATTATTAGATTGTCCCACAGCGAGTTGTCCTGTGAGGCAAATTGGCCATGGTGAGTTGGCCGGTTCCAACTCACTCTGGTCCTTATCTATCACTCTGGTCCTTGTCTACTATCGTGATGTTTGGATGATTGGCCAGTACTTGCCTATCTATCTGGATCTGGAAGTACCACAGGATATTAGCCCTGTTATTCTCCACAACCTTCTGTGGGATTTCCCATCTGGACTTGGGAGGATCTAACCCATATACAGATGTTCCTGTACACAATGCTAGTTACTTGTTTGTGCCATTTGGGGTATGTTGCTCCTGCCTGCATCTTACACACTACATGCCTTTGAGTCAGATTTTGACCTTGAAGGCCATCTGTACAAGGCCTGCAGTTTTCTTAAACTGTTCATAAATACTCAACAATAACAACCCCCATTAACAATGGATGCTTTATTTTTAGGCAGTGAAACATCTTCATACCTTATAAATCCTCCATGGCATCATTTGGCAAAAGGAGATACTCTTTGGATTGCGAGGAAACATGCCTACTTTTATTTTTTATTTTTTATTTTATTTTTAATTACATTTATATGCCGCCCTTCTCCGAAGACTCAGGGCGGCTTACAATTTTTGGGATACAACCCAGTGTGCTCAGCAATAGCCTTCATTCCATTGTATATGCCTGCTTATTACTAAGCGGCATTTTTACAAGGTCAGCTAATTGCCCCCAACAATCTTGGGTCCTCAATTTACCTACCCCGAGAGGATGGAAGGCTGAGTCAACCTTGAGCCTGGTGGGATTCGAGCCTACAGTAATTGTAGACAGCTGGATCTTAAGAGCAGGCATTTACAGCCTGAGCCACCAAGGCTCTTTAATTCAAATGCCTTAATAAATCAATTTGTTACATATTCGTCTATCATTGAACTGCTGAATGAATGTCCACTTCAGAAATGGAAAGTAATTTCCCCAGGCAAGTTTATAATAATGAATTAATTCATCCATTGTAAGTCTGCAATTAAGGGATCAGAACTGAATGTAAGGTTAAAGATAAAATCAATGTTTTTAAAAAGCAGATCCTGATTAATTTAGTTCAACCTACCATTGATGTTTTCTTTGCCTGCTCCATGCAGCTGCTGCCTTATTTGGGGGGGGGGTGATGAGGGACATGTCCACTTAGCTGAAAATCCATTTCCCATCACATTTTGTCATCAAGCACAAAAGGAAAGTTCAAAATGGACTCTGAATAATTCAATTTTGAACGAAAAAGAATTTACACAAAATATGGAAAAAAGAATTGACTTTCTTCTTTAAAGAAAATAAAAAGGAGGATACTTCACTACATAATGTATGGGATATGATGAAGGCTTATACCAGAGGCCTAATCATAAACTACACGAGAAGAAGAACATTAAAAAAGACAAAAACAACAAATACTAGAGGAAGACTATAAAAAATTGGAAAAAGAACTACAAAGATATCCACAAAAGAAAGATATTAAAACTCAAATGAAAATAACTAAACATGAAATGGGGTTGATGGAAAAAAGAAGTACTGTAGCTAAACAGAACTTCTTTGAAAATGTGAACAAACCAGGCAGATGGTTAGCATATAAATTGAAAAAGGAGAGGAAACAAAAAAGATAATGCAATTAATACAGGAATGGCTTGTAATGAAATGAAGAAAAAAGAGAAATAGTATAGAAATATTATGAGAAATTATATGATCAAGAGAACATTGAAGAAGGGAAGGTAAAAACGCTATCTGCAAAAAGCAAAACTACCCCAAATACTTGAGGAAATTAAGACAATGTCAGAAGGGCAAATCACAATGATGGACTGACAGAGGCGATAAATAGACAAAATACTGGAAAAGATGGACTACCAGCAGAGTTTTATAAGACCATGCAGGAACCTTTAAATATAACAATGCTTGAAGTAATGCATGAGGTTTTGTCAAAAACCAAAATACCAAATTCATGGACAGAGGCATATATAACTCTTATACCAATAATAATGGCAGAAAGACTTAAAAGATATCTGAATCACTTTAGACACACTGATCAAAATGGATTTTTGCCTAAGAGGCAAATAAAAGATAATGTGAGAATAATCCTGAATACATTGGAATACTATGAAGCACACCCAGAGAAGCAAAAGGCCTTGGTGTTTTTAGATGCGCAAAATGCTTTTGATAATGTAAATTGGCAATTTATGTTATTGCAAATGGAAGAGATGGGTTTTGGAGAAAGATTTAATAAGGCAATTGAGGCAATATATCTTAAACAATCCGCAAAAGTAATGATAAATGGAGATTTGGCGGATAATATTAAGATTAAAAAAGGAACTAGACAAGGATGCTCTCTGTCACCACTGTTATTTGTATTGACTTTGGAAGTACTAAACAGAAATATCAGGCAAAACAAAGAAATAAAGGGAATGAAAATAAAAAGGAAGAATACAAACTACAAGCATTTGTAGACGATTTGGTTTTTATATTGGAAGAACCACTGGAAACAGCGCTCAAATTGATAGAAAAGATTGAAGAATATGGACAAGTGGCAGGATTAAAAATAAATAAAGATAAAACTAAGATGACTGAAAAACATAGGAAAGAATTGACAGATAGACTGACTATCCAGATCACAAATGAAGTGAAATATTTGGGAATATAGCTGACAGCAAGATGTGGAACATTAAAGGAAGATAATTATCACAAACTGAAGCAACAGATTGTGATAGACTTGGAAAAATGAAAAAATTTACAATTATCTTTAATAGGGAGAATATCTACAATCAAAATGAATATATTACCAAGGATATTATATTTATTTCAGATGATTCCAATTAAATTAGGGAAAGAATATTTCAAGGACTTAAACAAAATAATATTGAAATATATGGCAGGGAAAGAAGGCAAGAATTAAAGTGAAGTTAGAAGAAGAATAAGTTAAACAATGATTGCATGGGGAGGAATTTTGGGTATGGGATAGATGTAGAAAAATGGCAGAAATTATGGACTAGAAACTATAAATTAACAATGTCAACAGCATATAAAGAGAATTTATATAAGATGTTTTACAGGTGGCATTTACCTCAGCATGAATAGCAAAGATGTTCAAAGATAAATTGGTGAAGTGTTGGAAATGTCATCAGATACCTGGATCATATTACCATATGTGGTGGACATGTGTGGAAGCTAAAAGATATTGGACTACACATGGTTGGAAAAAATGACAAAACAGCATATAGATTTAAAACGAGATAATTTTATTGGCAATTTTACCTGAAGGTTACAACAGAGAATTGACATATTTGATTATTAATGTATTAACTGCAGCTAGAATTGTATTTGCCCAAAATTGGAAAAATGAGAAAATTCCGATGGAGAAAGAAGTAATTAAGAAAATAATAGAATGTGCAGAAATGAGCAGATTAACATTAGCAATTAGAGAGCAAGAAGAAAAAGAGTATTATAAAATATGGGATTCTATCAATGGTTAAATAGAAAAGTAGGATATTGAAGTATATTATAGTAGTAATGATATGCTATGATTGATTATCTTTAAATAAAACATAATATGAATAAAAATTAGTAAGAATTGAGATGTGCTCTAAAGGATAATATGGAATTGAAATTAAAGTCTAATGATTGTATAGTAATAATATAATATGATATGGAAAGTTAATTAATGCAATATGAATGTAAATTTAAGAGGAAAAGATTATAGATATTGTGCAGAAGACATATGTACCAACCGACACACTTTACAATTGAAAGAAGGTTTTATTTGTTGTTTTATGTATTATGTTTTGTGTTTGTTTGTTGTTAAAAATAAAAAACTTTAAAAAAAACATTGTCATCAAGCTATGTGTTGTTACTTCAGTGGATCCAGTTCATAATTTCTGCTGCACTGTCATTTTTCAAAGTTCTTGCTAAGTCTTTAATCACATAGATTAAACACAAGGATGTTTCTTAAGGGCAGGACAAACTCAGTCCCTAATGTGCTGCATACTTTAAAACAGCTTTTTTTTAATGGATAGAGTGGGTGGGTACCTTATGCAAGGAGTTTCTTCACACATTTTAATATATTTATACAAGTCAAAAACTAGACTTAACCAGCACAATGCATATTTTTTTATATTTGGCCTGTGGATGGGTCATATCTGAAATGATCATATGATGAAAAATCATGTTAAGCACATTATTTTTTAAAATTTTAAAGCAGATCATCACCTGTGATGCATCAGTACACCTAGCAACATGTAGCAGTAACTCAATAATTGATTTTACTATTTATGAGCTTTCTTCACTATAGGTAATTGCAGTCCCCTTCTGACCACAGACTTATGTAATCACATCTGCATTTACCCTGAAGTAATATAAGCCAAAAAAAATCCATTGCTTCTGTATGGTATACCTAGAATTCATGTTGTTAGCATTTTCCATTACTATGTTTTTTTTTAATTTTTGGACTGTTATACAATACATTTTTGTTTAACCATAGAGCCATCTAAATTTTGTTAGGTTTGGGGGAGGGGGAGAGGCTAATAGTCATTATTTTCAGTTCGCATTACTCTCAGGTAAATGCATCAGCCTTTATATAACAACTTATGGAGCACTGAGTTCTTGCAAATAAATAGGTAAAGTTCCAGTATAAATTGTATAACTGCATCCTGCAATTACAGTAAGCAGTGTAAATAGTAGACCAACAGGGGTCAAATCTAGAGCAAAATTACTTTCAGGTTAGTTCCACAAACAGTTATGGAAGAATTAGATTAGTCAAAGGCAAATTTATGAAAAGGTGAAATATTGAAGGCAAGCTAAAAACAAATTAGAGTTTCAAAGTTTCAGATGGAGACAAGTTCAGTGGAGCTGTGAAGTCAATGTCTTATGAAAAATTGAACAAATCTTTTCTATTATCTGATTTTTGATCTTTAATGAAGAAAGTATAACTACTAGATTAATAAGGGAGCTGGATATCAAATTCCTTCAGAAATAAAGTTGGATATTTTAGCTTGCAAAAGAGAAGATGGAGAAATGTGATAGTAATCTACAAATATTTAACAAGAAATGTAAGAAATGTGTAACAGAAGAAACCTGTTTGCACTAGAGATCAGGCCAAGGACCAAGACGATACAGGAATTCAAGTTGATAGCCACTTGTCAGGGATGATGTGGTGGATTGCTACACTGCACAGAGGATTGAACTAGATGACCTATGAGGTCCTTCTACCTCATACACTGTATTTCTATTATTCTAAATTTATTGTACATATGTTGCTGTACACATCTAAGTCCATCAAATGATGCCAATAACTGAAAAAAATCAATTCTTGGCCATCTCAGGAAAATCGGTTATTTAAATCTTTTCTCCTCCTCCTTCCAAAACCAGATGTAATTTCAGTACATTTTATCTTGTGTTTAAGGCTGTCTTTTCCCCCACATTGTAAACTACCTTCATATTTCTCATCTACCAGTTTGTTTCACTCATTCAGTTCAGCCTGTGGGAAAAATGCTACAATGGAGTTTTGATTATTTGAGATATCATTGCCATGCTTCAGGATTTCCTTCAGAGGGATTGCTGATCTGGCTCCATGATGAAAGAGTTTTGGGGGGGTCCTTTGCATTTTAGTGACAGTTTCTAATTGTATGTGTCTCTTGAAACTGTCCCAATGACAGACTATTAGAAGGACCAGTTTTGCCACAAAAATCCCAAAATATAAAGAGACTATGCCTGGTTTGTTGTGGGGCTGAGGAGTGGAGGCAGAAACTTATCAACATTTTTTCACAGTTTATGCAAAAAGAGAGGGAAAATGTTTATTTTTTTCTTGAGTTTTGGAAGCTGAGTGGCGCTCAAGGTAGAGAATGGCAAATGGAAAAGTGGGGAAAGATTGTGTTAATCCATCATTGCTAGTTTGGCTTAATAGTAGCTGAAAGTTCAGTGTGAGAACACCAGGCTCACAAACATATAAACAATAAACATGTTGAACTTACATCTTTGGATAAATAAGACGAAGTGGAAAAGTGTCTTGGTCTTTGTTTAATCTATGAGATATTACATTACCTTCTTCATGCTAAAGTTAGTGTTGATAATTCCTCATATGTTCCCTCAATGTTTCTGGTAATGCCTATAATAATGATTAAAATAGATACATAGGCAGAATTGTCACTGGAATATCTCCCCACCCCACCCCAGTTTTTGTCTGTATCACAATGACATGGCTTGTTTTTGTCTATTGGCAATTGTTCTTGTTTAAGTAGCTATGGATTGTGAACATGCTCTAAATACAAGATTGTGAAGAGGAAGTGTCATGGTTCAGAATGGACCATAGAAGATTGGTAATGTGCCTGAGCAGTTTTAGCTGACATCCTTAAGCAGAGACAAGGTGTGTTCTGTTGTTTTCTTATCTGGCTTTGTCCTAGAGCAGATTACCCCTTCGCACTAGTGAAGAACATTTATTTACCATTATTACTCTATTATTTTATTGAGTGGGTATTGCAGTTTTAAAAATACAATAGATGCAATGAAGATTCAGCTGATAAATAAGATGTGTGCACTGCTGCAAAGAGAAAGATCAGTAACTCATACTGTGCTAATCTCAGTTCATTGTAACATGCTTTTTTGAATACAGATTAGAAATTGCAGCAGGTGACTTGTGTCAGTCCATGTGAAACAGGTGTTGGGAGGCTTCATCCTGCTTTTATTTATTTTTTTAATAACTATCTCAGGGCAGGGAACATACCTTACACACCTTCCTCTGCCTATTTTCCTCATAACAGCAACCCTATGAAGTGAATTGGGCTAAAAGTAAATGACTGCCTCTAAGTCACCCAGCTGGCTTTCATGTCTAAGGCCAGACTAGAACTCATTGTGCCTTCGTTTCTAGCTCGAAGCCTGGTATCTAACAAAGTTTATGCAGCTTAGGCCCACAACTAAGGGCCCACAACTTAGGGGCTCCTTGAAGATCCTCTTATAGATGCATTTGATATCCACTGTTAATTTTCCTTGCTTGGAAGAAGAATTCATATTATAGTACAAATTGTTCCTGGAATTGAAACAACTCCCACACTCAAAACCATTAGGGAGGGAGTTAAAAACATTTTTATTCCTCCAGGTCTTTACTATTATAGGGTTTGAAATTTAAGACTTTATTGTTTTAGTTGTTAGTGCTTTATATTTTATACTTTAAATAATATTTTTATCATTGCTTTATGATATTTTTAAAAAGATATCCTGAGCTGACAAGGACATGTGATGATGGATGGATGGACAGACTAGCACATAGGGGACTGGAGACTAAAACATATGAAGAACGGTTACAGGAACTGGGCATGGCTAGTCTAATGAAGAGAAGGACCAGGGGACCAATGACAGCATTGTTCCAATATTTGAGCGGCTGCCACAGAGAGGAAGGGGTCAAGCTTATTTTCTAAAGTGCCTGAAGGCCAGACAAGGAATAATGGATGGAAACTGAACAAGGAGATATTTAACCTGGAAATAAGGAGAAACTTTCTGACACTGAGAACAATCAACCAATGGAACAGTTTGCCCTTGGAAGTTGTGGGAGTGCCATCACTTGAGACTTTCAAGAAGAGATTGGACTGCCATTTGTCAGAAATGGTGTAGGGTCTCCCGACTGGGCGGGGGGTTGGACTAGATGACCTACAAGGTCCCTCCCAACTCTGATTATCTGTTATCTGTTACATTTATCCCCTGTCATATGATCACTTCAACATAAATAACTGAATATTGCTAGCACAACATGTGGATAAAAGGAACTAACAGTGCCAGAATTGTTATACTTCCTACCAGGTTTGAGGACCAAAATGTATCTTAAGTGAAGATTTTCCTCTTTCTTCAACCTTCCTAATGGGAAGGTCAGGGAAGAAGAAATGATGCCAGCAGATTTAATCGTACATGTTGTCGTTGAAACAGGCCCTCCTTTAAAACTGTAGCTAATTAGTTGAGTAATAGCCAAATGTTATTAATTCCACAGTTCCTTAAGTAGCAATCACCCATTTATTTATAATAGCATTTCCACTGTAATTACAAGCATTGCAATGCATGTATTGGGGGAGGGGGCTAATAGAAATGAGATATTTATATCCTCAGGAACTCCATATGACAACCCCCCACTTAATGTGAACATTTTATTGTTTTTAATTTGTAATGCCTTGTTCATTAATTTGACTTTTTGCCTCTCCATGCACAGCATGTTTGGGCAAGCAAAAGATGAGAACTCTTTATAATCATTCTCCACTTATGAACATTTAAAAATAAGTAATTTAGCTAGAGGATAAGCCAGCTTTCATTTGGAATCAAGTATTCCTTTTTGACTCATTCATTTCAAACCAGATTGTTGCTGGTTAGGAGTTTTGGCAAAAATTAAACCATGATGCTACTTCACAGTTTTTCACACAGTTTGATTCAACATAGATGTCTTTGAAAATAACAGTTTGCAGAGAAATGTGATTGTTAAGTTTGCATGAAAAGTCAGACGCGAGGAGTTCCAGCAAAAGACTTTATTAGTGACTACAGCTCGAATAGACCCGTTCTGGCTTGGCTACGGCTGCTTCTTATAGCCTGCAGCCGTAGCTGCCAGCCAATGGGAGTGCAGGGATTCTTCCCGCACTATTTAAACCAATACCATTTGACATTTTACAAGAACAGTTCAAATAAACCAATAACATTCAAACCTACATACATAACACCCCTCCCCACTAGGTTCAGTCCATACCAAACCCCAACCTATCTAATGTATTCCTTATAAGAGGTGGGGCTCTTACGTGTACGTTGAGACCTTCGTGGTTCAGAAGCTTTAACGTTCTCACCCAGTGAGAGAGGAAATGTGTCTGCTGACATTTCCCTGTTGGGACTTCCTGTGAAAGGAGACCCTGTTGAATTGTTAGAATCTGGTCTCTCCTCCCAACCCATCTCCATTCCAATGTCAGCACCCAAGTCAGGTAGTGATGTGCAATCTTCCCTTCTAAGGATGGATCTTGGCTTTGTGACAGGGTTCGGGATGGTTCCTGTCGCAATGGCTCGTTACACATGGGGTTGATTCCTGTTTGCTGATTTTCCTCCTGTTCCCCCCTTCCCCTAGAAGAAACAGCAGGTGAGGGACCTAGAGGGAGACAGGGGCGATGTTCTTGAGGGACCCTGGATCTAAGTTGGTCAATGTGCCTGCTCCAGAGAAGGCCATCCTCTGTTTGTACCCTGTAAGAAAGAGGGCCTGTGATGTGAGTTATTTCAGCAGGAATCCACAAGGGTCACCTAGAAGGTTCCTAGCATAGACAGAATCTCCCACACTAAAAGAACGAACTTTGGAAGTGGAATCCAGTGGTGCGTTGGGTGCGTAAGTGGGATGGAGGCGGTCAAGGGAAGACCTAAGTTTCCTGCCCATCAACAACTCTGCTGGGGACAAGTTAGTTGATGGACTAGAGTGATGTGTTGAACACTAAGAAGCTTTTCAAGCTTCTCAGTGATGTCCCCAGGACCTAGCTGCTGAAGCTTCTCTTTGGTAAACGTACCATGCGTTCAGCCCGCCATTGGCAAGGGTGCCCAGGGGCAGTGAGGGCATGTCTGATGCCCTGTTGAGCTAGAAAGGATTCAAAAATGTTAGATGTGAATTGAGGGCCATTGTCAGAGACAAGGATATCTGGTAACCCATGGGTTACAAACAATTTTCTTAGCTGCTTGATAACAGCCTCAGTAGTTGTGGATGTCATTGGAATTACCTCTAGCCATTTGGAGTATGCATCTACTATCACTAGAAAAGTGTGCCCTCTTGTAGGGCCTGCAAAATCAATGTGGATTCTAGACCATGGGCCCCTAGGACATTCCCATTCCTGTGTGGGGCGTGAGGTGGTGCAGGTCTGACTACCTGGCAATTGGGACAAGAGGCTACCCAGTTTTCAACCATTTTGTCAATACCTGGCCACCATACATAACTCCTGGCCAAACCTTTCATCCTTACAATCCCAGGATGACCCTCATGTAACATTTCCAAAACCTCCTTTGCAGTTTTTAGGAATAACCACCCTGTTACCCCACAAAATACATCCTCTTAATACAGATAATTCAGTTTGCCTGGACTTAAAAGGTTGGGCAAGGTGAGGTAGATCTTGAAGAGGCCAACCTTTCTTGATCCAGCCCATAACAGGTGCCAATACAGCATCTTTGGCAGTTTCTTTGGCAATCTCAGCAGCATGGACTGGAAGCTTAGCAAAGTCTCCAGGAAAAGGTGTGAGTTTCAAGTTCAAAGTCCTCCTTGTGGCAAGGTAGTGGGCAACGACTCAGTGCATCAGCATGTCCAATGTCCTTGCCAGGCCTGTGAATCAGTTTGTAGGAATAGGCTGCAAGAAATTCAGTCCACCTCAGCATTCTTGGTGACAGGATATTAGGTGTAGGTTTATCTCCTGCCACAATGCCAAGTAAAGGTTTGTGATCTGTAACAATGGTGAATGACCTGCCATACAGATATTCATGAAATTTCTTAACAGCTGCAACAACTGCTAAAGCTTCCTTGTCCAATTGGCTATAATTCCTCTCTGCTTTGGACAGCGTGCGAGAGTAAATGCAATTGGGGCTTCCGTCCATTGGGAAGCCTGTGACTCAAAACCCCCCACTCCAAAAGGGGATGCATCACAAGTCAGAACAACAGGTAAATTCTCAGAGAATTGTATCAACACAGCATCAGACGTGATTAGTCTCTTAATACTGTTAAATGCTGACTGTTCCTTCCGCCCCAGATCCAAACAGCATTCTTATCAAGTAGGCGATGTAAGGGCTCAGCAATAGATGCTTTGTGAGGTAGAAACATGTGATAAAAGTTAATAAGTCCAAGGAAGGCTTGCAAATCAGCCTTGCATCGAGGTTTAGGGGCTTCATTGATTGCTTTAACCTTGGCATCAGTAGGATGGATGCCCTGCTTGTCAATCATATACCCCAGGAACTCAACTCTGTCTGTTTTGAGTGTACATTTGTCTTCCTTGACTTTTAACCCCGCTTTTCTGAATCTGGTAAGGACTTCTCTGAGTCTCTCTTGAAGCTGAGTGTCATTTTCAGCAGAGATTAAAACATCATCAAAATAGGGCACTACCCCTGGCAGTCCCTGCAACATTCTTTCCATAAGGCTCTGAAAAATGCCAGGTGCCACGCTTACTCCAAATTGTAGTCTTTTACATTTGAAGGCACCTCTATGGGTCACAATTGTTTGTGCCTCTGCAGTAGCATCATCAACTGTTAATTGTTGATATGCCTGAGCCAAATCCAGTTTAGCAAATACTGTACCCCTGCCAAGGGAATGGAGCAGATGATGCACAACTGGTACAGGATATGCGCTCTGCTGCAGCGCATGGTTAAGTGTCCCCTTGTAGTCACCACAGATTCTCACTGACCCATCAGCCTTGACTGGTGTGACTATGGGTGTTTCCCATCTGGAGTGGTCAGTAGGCTCTAAAACCCCTTGAGCAATGAGTTTATCTAATTGTGCATCAATTTTTCCTTTAAAGCAAATGGGACCCTCCTGGGCTTTAAACGAATTGGGGGCACCTTGGGGTCTAGGCTGAAAGCAATAGGGGTCCCCATATACTTGCCCAGTCCTTCGCTGAAGACCTCTGGAAACTCAGACTTCAAGGACTCTTCCCAGTCAGAACTGCTCACGTGATGGATGCCAGTCACCTCGATGCCAAGTGGCTTGAACCACTCAAGTCCCAGCAAACTTGGGCGATCCTTGTCCACGATGGTCAGGGGCAAACGCTTGGTGTGGCCTTTAAACTGCACGTTGAAATCTCTCGCCCAACTACTGGAATCTTGTTTCCTTGGTAGTCTTTGAGAGTCAGTGCTTGCTTCTGGAAATGCTTTTTCTGAATTTTGGGAAAGAGTCTGTGGATGGTGTCCCATGACACCATAGATAAATAAGAACCTGAGTCCACTTCCATTTGGCAAGGTCTTCCTTCAATAAACACCTTCACATGAACTTTTCTGCTTTTTAAGGTTGAAGAATGACCAATAGTGATTGTTTGGTGTGTTTCACTCTTGCCATTTGCTTCTAAATTTCCCCATTTTTCAATGACATTGTTGGGCTTAAAGTCTCTATCAGGGAATTTCTTCCTAGCTGGTGGAGTTCTGGATGATTTGCAAACTCTGGCTATGTGACCCCGTTTCTCACAACGAGGCAAATGGAGTCAAAGAACTTGCAATCAGTGCGGGTGGCCCCCCACAGCCTCTGCAATAGAACCCTTGCCTGTTCTTCCCAGAGTCTTTTCTTTTCTTTTCCATTCTGAGTTTAAAATCCCTCTTCTGCCTCACTGCCATCAGAATCAGAGTCTATTTGTTCAGAATGAGTAGATGTGGATTTATCCCCATCAGAATGGCTTGAGGCCTGGCTTGAAGCCTTGTTAATCTTTTTCATGGCGCTGCTGAGGACTTGGTGGCTTCCGCTGAAACAGCTTCTTCAATGGCCTCTTTAAACGTGATCTTAGGTTTCATTAATAGTTTGCTTTGTAAAACCTTATCCTTAAGGCCTAAAACAAACCGATCACGCATGGCCTCTTCTAAGTTGGTAAAGTCACAAGCACCCCAATGTCCCTTAAACTTGCCACGAAGTCATTAACATTCTCGCTATCCCCTTGATCCCGACGGTAAAATTCGGTCTCTTAATGAGGCACGATACTTGTGGGGCGTAATGGGCTCTCAAAGTCTTTCTAATTCGGGCCATTCCATTACCTTCAGCTCTGCTGCTCCCGCCAACGCCATTTTGAAGACTGCCGACCGCAGTGCGTGAGAAAGACCGCCCTCTTCCGTCTCTCGGATGCCGGCGAGATCGTTCTCCAGGAACATGGAAACGATCCGCATACGATTCCCAGTCTTCCGTCGCCGGATCGAACGGTGCTGGGGGTGTTCAGCGCAGCCATCTCGCTCAGTTGCTTGTTCGTCGCGCGTCTTCTCTTCAGGGAAATCCCACCTTCGCCGCCAGTGTTAAGTTTGCATGAAGAGTCAGATGCGAGGAGTTCCAGCAAAAGACTTTATTAGTGACTACAGCTCGAATAGACCCGTTCTGGCTTGGCTACGGCTGCTTCTTATAGCCTGCAGCCGTAGCTGCCAGCCAATGGGAGTGCAGGGATTCTTCCCACACTATTTAAACCAATACCATTTGACATTTTACAAGAACAGTTCAAATAAACCAATAACATTCAAACCTACATACATAACACCGATGACCTACACTTTTTAAAAAAAACAGATTATTCAATTATTCAGAGAAAAAAGAGATATTACAGTAAAATCTATGAAACGAAAGGAAAATAACATTTTAATCCATTAAAGTCCCACTGTAATCCAAAGATAACAAAATATCAGCAATTGCTTTTGACCCTATAACATTTGAAAACAATGGGCAGGGATTAAGGATAACAAAAAGATAAAAAAGCCTTACACATATGAATGAGGCTTTGGGAACCCTGTTTTAAGGCTTGATATTATAATTTCTTATTTTTATAGATTTAAATGTTCGGAGTTATTCAAAGAATTCTGAGGTGACCAAAAAAAGGAACCTGCTGTTTCTATGCAGCCTGATTTTATGTCAAGACAAAACAACTAAATAAGGGCCACTTTGAAACAGAAGATTTCCTACAATTACATCCTTTTCCCCAGCAGCCAAAACCATCATTATTCTTTCTATTATATGGTATCCTGGAGAACCCAATCAAAAGACTGATAAGAGAACATTGGATGTTTCAAATAGGAGACAGGAAAGGGATTTCAAATGTAAACAACTCAGAGGTACACATTCAGAGAGAAAGATTTTCCACCTATTCCAGATCCAGTCAGACTATTTTGAAAAATAGTCAAAACCAGTGAAGTTAAAAGCATGAATGAAAATTGGTCACATAGGCAAGATATCATTCTGAAATTCAGAATGATATAGGTGGATTTTTAAAAAGTAAATAGCAGACATGCAGCAATCTGGTGAGAATCTTGGTCTAGGGTAGACCATACCAATTTTTGAACAGCATGTTGAGAAGTGTGCATTATGAAGAAGGCAGAAGGTTGTAACATGAAGGGGCAGGCACATATCAACATGATTTAAAATTGGGGGCAGGACAGCAAGGAGGTAAAAAAGAGGGAAGAACAAGGCATGATGGCTTTTCACTAGAGAGGAAGATAAAAAGATGTAGCAGCATCAAATATTATACAGTAGGTGGAATTCTGCAAAGAGGCAATGGCATTGGCAACTGTAAAATGGGCATAGAACTATAAAACAGGCCAAGATAGAGAGTGAGGAAGGATGAAGGGAAATTGTAGGTAGATCAAGGCTGTTGAAGTTACAGAAACGGGGGATTTGGAAAACTTCACCTGAATCTTGGTAAGATGCAACACCAAAAGTGGTATGTAACTTTGGAAGGGATCCTGTCTTCCATCCATGAAAGAGCTACACTGCAGTTAGTAGGACATATTAAGAAACACACTCAAAAAGGGGCAGGTCTAAGATTTATTTTGAGGGGCAAGATGTGCCCTTAAATATCTATAATAAATAAGATACCTTTTGGCCCTTTAAGCCCCATTTTAAAAAATGCAAAAAGAATCCCAATGTTTTGGTCCCATTCATTACAGGCATCTCCAGGGCCACAAAAGGGGATTGTAATCTGGTGGGATACTTATGGCACTGAACTGTGCTTTCTGCATTCTTGATCTTTCAGGCGCCATGTTTAAATCTCTGTTCCTAGCATTGCTATCTTGATCCAGAATACGATCCTAAATTTACTATTGTCACTAGAAAGAACACTTTTATTTCCCCAATGAAAGCTTTTCCTTCAAGGCAAATGGAAGATAAACAGTGTCAGTGTCAACTCATAAAATGTTCCTATGGTCTAATAAAATGTTCCTATGAGTTACCAACAGAAAGGGAGGGGGAGCAGTGCAGCAGCTTGCAAACCGAAACTGCATTTCATAAATGTTTTCAAAGATAGTAAATAGGTGATTGAAGTTTCTGCCACACAAAATTCTAACATGACTCTTGGCTATGGATGTGTCCCATTGGAGAATATGAATTATGATACACCCAGGGGGTGGGGGAAGACCCGGGTCAAGGGTGACAATGAATTATGTGTCTCAGAGTCAGCTACATCCAGGCAGTGCTGGACAGTTTAACTCCCAATAAATCCTTTTTAAGTTTTGGAAGTTTGGCTCAAGACTCATGATTTAAATGGGGATAACTGCCGGAATCCTTACAGTCAGTTTGCATCAAATTTATCAAATGTGAATCCTTTTTTTCCTTTAATTTTGGAGCCAGGTTTAGCTCAATCTAGTCATACTATTGGTGCAGACTCTACATGTATAAAGTCAAGCACCAATGTTTCACAGAGATAAGATCTGCACAAAGCACATTATGAACTACTAGAAAACAGGACATTTTAACTTACAAATGGAAAGATTTATAGCTCAATTCCTTAATTTAATTCTCAGTAAACAGAAGGAAGTGCAATGAAGAATTGAACAACTTGGACAAGCCTTATTTCAAGAGGTAATGGAGGGAAAATAGTTGCTAAATTACATAAGAGAAAACTAGTTTGATTAGCATGTCCAGTATCTCATACATAAAGCAAACGAAGAAAGGTGATTATGAAATAATACCATTTTTGCAATGGAAGGATTGACTTCTGTAAAGTCCAGATAAATGTTTGGAAGAGATGGCAAGTTGATGACAAATAAGAGATGTTTTAAGTGCTTCATTCCTATTGTGGATAAGTTTTTTACAAAAGAAAAAAAATAGATAAAAATAGGTAAGGAATAGGTAAGGAATTGGTGAAAGGAATGGAGAAAGACATCTATTTGCTGTGAATAAATTCACAAACCTCCTGGGCCAGAGGGGCTGCATCTCACAATGTTAAAGAAACTGAAGTGAAATCTTTGAAAAATCTTGGAGCACAGGGGAAGTTCTAGAAGAGTAGAGAAGAATCAAAATTATTCCAGGATGTTTAAAAGGGGGGGAAAGTGGCCCTAGGAAAGTTAAGCCAATAAATCTGACATCAATACTTGGGGAAATCCTAGAAAGAATAATCAAACCGTAGATATGCAAATACTTAGAAATGAACAGGATGATTACTAGAAGCCAGCATTGATTTGTTAATAGCAGGTTATGCCAGACAAATTTTATTGCTTTCTTTGATAATGTGACTGATTAGTGGAGCAAGGAAATAACCTGGATGTAGTATCCTTAGACTTAGGCATTTCATAACATCATCCACTGTCTCCTTCTTCATAAGTTGGAACAATGTTAGAGAGAAGGATCCACTATCAGATAGATTCTGGTAGCCAATCCATGCAATAAGCCAATGCTCTTTATTGGATCTATGTCCATATGGAGGTACATGTGCAGTTGGGTATCTCAGTGTACAGTTCTCTTCAATACCTTTGTAAATGTCCTAGCTAAGGGAATAGAATGCTCCTAAAATTGGCAGAGGAAACAAATTATTAATTTTGCTCAAGAATTTACACAGTTTTGACAGACTTGACCTTTGAGTTCCCAACAAAAATTGTTCATTGGTGAAAAATGTAAGGTTCTGCACCTAGACAGGAAAAGCCAGATGCATCTATATAATATAAGGCATATCTGAGTTAGCAATGGTACTTGTAAGAAAAATCTGTATGTTTTAGTAACTACAATTAAACATGAGTCTTAGCTGCCAAAAGAGCCAATGCAGTTTTGACCTCCATCAAAAGAGGCATAATGTCAAGATAACAGGAAGTTGATAGTACCCCTGTATGCTGCACTGATCAGATCACACCTGAAATACTGTGTTCTGGTTGTCAAAATACGAAACGGATGCTGAGGAACTGGAGAGTTATTAAGTAAAGAGTAGCCCACCTCTTGAAGTCAAAGATGTTCACAAAAAAGATTTTGCCTGGGATTATACAGAAAATTCTGCACTGGACAGGGGTTGGGTAGAAGATTTCCAAATATTATAACAGGCATTCTGGCCCCATGATTCTATGGATGTACTTAGATTTCCAAATAATATATCAGGCATTCTATAGTGTCATCTCTAATTCTAATTTTCAGAATCATAGCCTATTATAATGCCATCTTTTCTTACTTTTGTCACTGAGCTAAGAATTATGAAGAAATAGCTTTGCTAATCTAGTATGAAAAGACAATATACTCATCATCTAATATCTACGGCACCATAAAAATTATATACTTTAATCAAAATCTTTCTTGGTGAGCTAATTCTCCCACTTTGTCAGTGTATAATTCATAATTTATTGTATATGTGAGGGGTTACAGATGACAGGGATAGATACAATACCTTTGCTTCTTTTTAAAAAAAATGCTCAGTGTTTCTGGATAAGGTGAGTATACTTACAGGCATGCAGGTCACATTCATGTATAAATAAAAATGATACAGGTTAACAGCCCTTTCTCTGCCTTTTATGAGCCTGTTTTTCCATTGTTGTCTTTTGTACTGTAGTGTTTCTTCTTCTGATTTGCAAAACAGATGCTGCAGCCAGGATATTAAATTTCTCTTAATTAGTATGTGCTGCTGTGCACCACTCTAGACAGATTTTATTCTGCTGAGGTATGTTTGCCTCATACATAATGCCTCACTATAAGAACAATCTATTGAAATAAATGTTGCAACCCATCTCAGCTCAGGTCTTTTCAGAGAGCACATGAAACTCATGGGGGGGGCGGGATGATTACAAACTTGCATCAATAAATGGTCATAAAATGCAGCATCATTTAAAATGGAGCTGAGAAGGAAATTAAGCCCCAGATCAATTTGGGAAAAAAAGGTGACTCCCACTAAACAAGAAGCAGAAAAAAATTGACCTAGAAATGCTTTAAAATATTTATGTTATGTAAAAAGTTATCTCTTTAAAAAAATGTTTGATAAAATGAACCTCAAATAATCTGAAATAAAATGTATGTCTAGCTGTAATTTGATTAGCCTTCAAAAGCTAGGTTTTTCCACAGGCATTGGATTGAGTTCAGAAAGATATCATGGGGCTCTAGCATAGGTGAAGTGATTATAGAAGTAGTAGTATGGTTTTATTGAGGCTCAATACCATTTTATTTGGGGTTTTATTTGATTGATTGGTTTTTGGTTTAATGGAATTTTTCATTTTTATTGTGTTCGGTCTCCAGAGTTAATTGGATAGATGGTGATCTTATAAATTGAACAGAGATACAGAAATAAACAGAGACATTATATATATAATGGAACTTTTCTTCCAAGAAACTGGGCAATGTTTTTATAACTTATAAAAAGTTTGCCAAACATTATGTTGGTAATCATTTTTCAAATAACATGTAATGCTAGTTTTAAAAAATTGCTGTACAAAAAAGAAAAGAAACAATAAAAGACAGAAAAACATGATTTCACTTCTCTAAAAATTCACACTTTATTAACACTTGAATTAAATGAGATAAATATTTATCCAATATTCAAAAACTGTTGCCCAAGATTTTCATATAAAATAACACAACAGATAGTTATTTAAAATCTTATTAGAGGTTGTTTTCTATTTTGGAAAGATAGGATTATAAAACAACATGACATAATTATTTTAAAAGCTTAATACTTAATTCACTCAGCCATCACTTTTGTTTTGCAAAAACAGAGTGCTTCAATAACTTGCAAAATAAGTCATGTTGCTATGCAATCAAACATTTATACGGTATTTCAAATGGAACTTAATATAATTTAGTGAAAGTTTCACTTAGAAAGTAGCCTATTTCACAGTTAAGATATCGTAAGTAAAAGAAACCCAGCAGGCCTTAATTTTTGGACCACTTCTCTGCAGACGTGTGTGTGTGTCTGTGTGTCTGTGTGTCTGTGTGTGTCTGTGTGTGTGTGTGAGAGAGAGGGAGAGAGAGGGAGAGGGAGAGGGAGAGAGAACTTGATTTTATAGGTGTTGGAAGATGAGTTTATTGGACTAATTTCATGAATCGCATATAAGCCTTTGATATCAAGTTTTGCTATACTATACTGGCTATTATTAATTATTTATTGCCTCAGTTGCCTTTTGAAAGACAAAAAAAGTTACAATCTCAACTTTTCGTTTTGCATTTCTAAATTATTTCAAGTTATTTCAAAGTCATTCTAATTGTCAAAATTGTCAAAGATACTTCTCTTTACTAAGAGCAGCCTATGTTAGAATATATAAGTTTAAGCATAAGCATCACTCATTGGTCTACTCAGAGTTAATCAGAGCAGCAGGTAGTTATAAGAAGGAAGGACCAGTCACAGCAATTTGCAGGCTGCAGCAGTGCCTGCTCAAAAGTCAGTAAAACTACTTCCACACCTCTTTACACCTTAGCCCCTCAAAGCAATTAATATAATATCTGGGAGCCTGTAGCTGTACCCCAAGTTTAAGTTGTTGGAAAGGTGAGGTTGAAGTGCTTTTGTGAGTACTGGTTTAACTGTGAGGAGGTGCAGATGTTGCTTTATCACACTTTTGAAGAAATTTGGAATGAATGTCCAGAAAGCTAACCTAGCTAGGGATAATAAAAGGAAGAATTAAAAGACATTGGACAATTGACTACTTATGTATGTGACTGCAGCATCATTAGCCTTAGTATTAGTTCTTCATGGCGATGTCTTCTATTTTCCCAGAGATTTTATCCAATTGTAGGATATCTGTATGATTCTGGATTTGCCCATGAAGGAGAGTGGAAGTTTGCCCATCTGGGTCCCTTTAGTGAGTTTCTGGTTTACATTATCATGGACAGTGTTCCAAAAGAAAACCAACAAACAAAAATAAATGCATTTACTTTGATTTTGTCACTTGAAAACAGCTGTTTATTTATGGAATTTATTTATTTCCTCAGTTGCCTAGACTCTAGGCAAAGCAGAACATCCAAAAAATGTTAGCTGCATATTAATTTGAGTTCTTCTTCCATCAAGCCTGCAGCCCAGTCTTATGTATTTGTACTTGGAGATAAAACCTTCTGAGTTAATTGGGCATAGTCACAAGTAAATGAGCATAACACTGCAATTAGATTTTTCCTAATTCATCTGCACATGTTTCAAATGCTTACCTAAAGCAACACACTATAAAGACTATCTAATGACCTATTGGAAAATGTAATTTGCACAAAATAAAAGTGAATACAACTTTGTTTTAGCCTTCAAAATAGTTTGGTGGTGTCACAGTAATACCAGAGTGAACAGAATATTTCAGCACAATTTTTTCTTTAGTATGATTTGAGTAGGTTATTAAGTTTCCTATTTAATTAGCATAGGGGAAACAATGTGCCACTAAAAATCACAATTTCCCCATTGAATATTGATCTCTGGAAGCTACAAAATTGGACAGGGCAGATGCACCTTGACCATGATTTTACTATCCCTTATCTATTCTCTCATGAACTGAAAAACCATATCTAACATAGTAGAAAAATCATACCTAAAATGTTAAAAGGCCGTGTTCTAGAAATAGATTATCAAATTTTGACCCATGTTTTTAAAAAATTAAATAAATGTAGAATTTTCAATATTTGGGTAGATATATAGGAAACTGAGTACAAGACAAATAAGGAAACTAAGTGTAAAAACTTACAAATGTGACAAACAAGGATATTAGCCTTCAGAAGTAGAACCATATAACAGAAGAGTATGGAATAATCATATTATAATTCATAGAAATGACCTGTATGAGATATACAGGAAAAGATTTAGTGTTATGTTTTCAAAGGAAGGAAAGCAAAAACAAAAACAAAAGCAGAGTCAGTGAAGCATAAAAGAGGGACTAAGACCAGAGAGAATCTCAGGATCAAGTTCAAGTTCATCTTCAATCAAAGAAATTCAAAGTTTCGTTCTTCCTAGATCATTTTTTAGCACGAATTGCTTATATCCGTGATGGCAAACCTATGGCACGTGTGCCGGAAGTGGCACGCAGAGCCATTTCTGCTGGCACATGAACCGTCACCCAGAAGAGATGCACTGGGCATGCACGCACATCTCCCGACAGCCAGCTGATTGTTGGGTATCTGCCACGCATGTGCAGGGGGCAGGGCACATGTGCAAGGTGCACGTGCATGTGCAGAAGCATGTGGCACGGGGTTGTATACGCATGTGCAGGGGGGGGTTGTGTGTGCATTGCATTATGGGTGCAGGCACGCATGCATGTGCGCCCGCACACTTTTGGCATGCAAAAATGACAAGGTTAGCCATCACTGGCTTATATCATTGTTGTTGTAGGAATAAAATGAAAACAGGGCTCCTTATGAGCCACCTGCAACTCATGAAAAAAGACAAGAATGAATTTAATTTTAAACTATCCTAACAAAATGGCACAATACCTGGAGAAGGCCCTTCTTTCTGTTTTTGGTACTTTAAGCTATAGAAATGGTAGTGTCATTGGAAAGATTGTTGACTAGTTTCATTTAAAACATTTTGTGAGAAATTAATAAAAGGAATGGATATGGGAAACCCATTATCATTGACAGTTTATTTCTCCCCAAGTCCTGAAAACCACTTGGGGGTGGATAAGAGGATACAAATGAGGTACCCTGAGTTGCAGAAGGTTCCCCACTCTTGAATTAAGGAGTTTCATAGAGATGATTGGAGGGGAAAATTTGTCTCAAATTTGGAGAGCCTCTCTCTGTAATGTATGAAGAGTTAACCTAATTGGTTGTTACAAATATGCAGAGTTCAATCTGATTGGTTGTAAAATGAGCAGGAAATCCAAATACTGCCATTGGTTAATAGCCGCGGCAGCTGGCTATATAAGCTGCCGAGACCAAGCCATTCTGGCGTAGTTCTAAGATGCAGTCACTATTAAAATGAGCTGAAGCACTTCGTGTCCTGTCTTCTTCCAAACTTAACATTGGCGATGAGGATGGGATCGTAACGGACAAGAAGACAGCGCAGAAGAAAAAGACAAGATGACTGGGCTAAACACGCCACCAGCCCAGTTCGATCCAAAAAACGAAGACTGGGAGTCTTATGCAGATAGATTCCAAATGTTCTTAGAAGGAAATGATCTGGCTTCAATTTCTGAACAACGGAAAAGAGCGGTTTTCCTAACACACTGCGGCCCCGCAGTGATCAAGATGGCAAAGGCTCTGGCTGCACCAGCAGACATGAAATCGATGGCATGGGCAGACTTGGAAAGGCTGTTACGGGCGCACTACACACCCCAAGTATCATGCCTGATTCACAGACACGAATTCTACCACCGCAATCAACAAGATGAAGAAAGTATCAGTGACTTTGTGGCCAGCTTGCGAAACCTTGGTGGTGCCTGCGACTTCATCATGCTAGAAGAAGCCATGCGTGATCATTTTGTATTGGGGCTGAAGGACCAGACTTACAAAATAAACTACTCATGAAACCAAACATCACATTAAAAGAAGCCATCGATGAGGCAATAGCAGCAGAAACCACGAAAACCTCAGCAGCCACAATGAGGAAGATGAACAGAATAACCAACCATCCAGAAGGTGAAAAAACCGCAACTATGCATTTTGACGAACTACAGTCAGAATCAGAGTACAGCGGAGAAGAAGAAGAGATAAACAGACTCAGAATGGAGTGGAAATGGAACGCCCAGGGCCGGAAGAAGCGAGATTTCTGTTGCGCAGGATGTGGAGGGAACCACCCCAGCACAAAATGCAGGTTCCTGGAAGCCATTTGCCTCCATTGCGAGAAGAAAGGGAACATCGCAAGAGTCTGCAAATCATCCAGAACTCCACCCAATAGAAGGAAGTTTAATCCAACTAACAAGGAGAAAGAAATAAAACCCAGCAGCACAAGTGGAAAGAATGAAACACACCAAACTGTAACAATTGGTCATTCTTCTTCACTGAACAACAGGAAGGTGCATATAAAGGTCTACATCAAAGGAAGACCGTGCCAGATGGAGGTAGACTCAGGATCATATTTATCCATGGTGTCATGGGACAGCATACAGAGACTTATTCCAGAAATACAGAAGAATCAATTCAAGAAGCAAGCACTCACCCTCAAAGATTACCAAGGAAACAAAATTCCAGTAATCGGAACAAGAAAATTCAACGTGAAATTCAAGAATCACACCAAACTTCTACCCTTGACCATTGTTGATAAAGACCGTTCAAGTCTTCTAGGATTGGAATGGTTCCACCCACTGGGCATCGAAGTAACTGGAATCAATCATGTAAGTGACTCAGAATGGGAAGAGTCATTGAAGATAGAATTCCAAGAGGTCTTAAGTGACAGACTAGGCAAGTACTCGGGGACCCCTATTACTTTCAATTTAGACCCCAACATTCAACTAATCCATTTAAAAGCCAGATGAGTGCCATTTGCACTCAAAGCTAAAATTGATGAACAGTTAGACAAACTGATAGCTCAAGGGGTACTAGAGCCCACAGACCACTCCAGATGGGAAACACCCATAGTTACCCCGGTCAAACCTGATGGCTCAGTAAGAATTTGTGGAGACTATAAGGGGACACTGAACCATGCACTGCAACAGAGCGCATATCCGGTTCCAGTGGTACATCATTTATTACACTCCCTAGGTGGGGGTACTGTTTTCGCTAAATTAGATCTTGCCCAAGCATACCAGCAGTTAACAGTAGACGAAACAACTGCAGAGGCACAAACTATTGTGACCCATCAGGGTACTTTTAAATGTAAAAGATTGCAATTCGGAGTAAGTGTGGCACCAGGCATATTCCAAAGCCTTATGGAAAGGATGTTACAAGGTTTAAAAGGGGTGGTACCATATTTTGATGACGTCCTAATCTCTGCTAAAACGACACTCAACTACGGAGAGACTCAGAGAAGTATTAAGCAGATTCAAAAAGCAGGACTAAAAGTCAAAAGAGAATGTACACTAAGAACTGACAGAGTAGAGTTCTTAGGTTACATGATTGATAGACGGTATTCACCCCACAGAAACAAAAATTCAAGCAATCAAGGAAGCCCCCAGACCTAAATGCAAAGCTGACCTTCAAGCATTCCTGGGACTTATTAATTTCTACCATATGTTTTTGCCGCAGAAAGCAACAACTGCGGAACCCCTACATAGACTACTCGATAAAAAAGCAACGTGGGTCTGGGGCAAAAGAGAAGAAACTGCCTTTAACAGTATTAAGCGACAAATCACGTCTGATTGTGTATTAATACAGTTTAGTGAAAACCTACCCGTGATATTAACTTGTGATGCTTCCCCTTTTGAGTGGGGGGGGTGTTGAGCCACCAACTACCAAGTGGAAGAGAAGCCCCCATTGCGTTCTATTCAAGGACATTGACAAAGGCAGAGAGAAACTATAGTCAGCTGGATAAGGAAGCGTTGGCAATTGTGGCAGCTGTCAAGAAATTCCATGAATACGTTTATGGAAGACAATTCACCATAGTCACCGATCACAAGCCTCTCCTAGGAATAGTGGCCAGTGATAAACCAACTCCTATCATCCTTTCACCCAGAATGATGAGATGGACCGAATTCCTCACTGCATACTCATACAGACTCGTTCACCACCCAGGAAAGGACATTGGACACGCAGATGCATTGAGCCATTGTCCATTACCTATGAACACTGTAGATCCAGCACCTGAGACTTACACCTTTTTCTTAGAGACAGTTGCTCAACTACCTGTGGATGCTGCAGAAATTGCAAGAAAAACCGCTAAAGACAGCTTATTGGCACCTGTTGTCGATTGGATAAAGAAGGGTTGGCCACAACAAGGACTAATGGACATCTGCAAACCATTTAAATCCAGACAAACCGAACTATCTGTGTTAAAGGGGTGTATTCTATGGGGAAATCGAGTGGTTATTCCTAAAAAGTTACAGAAAAAAGTATTGTCTATGTTGCATGAGGGGCACCCGGGAATTGTCAGAATGAAGGGATTGGCTAGGAGCTATGTATGGTGGCCAGGGATTGACAAAATGGTTGAAAACTGGGTTGCTGACTGTAAGAATTGTCAGGAACTCAGACCCACACTGCCTATTGCCCCCATACAGGAATGGGAATGTCCTAGGGGGCCATGGTCCAGAATTCATATTGATTTTGCTGGGCCAACAAAAGGACACACCTTTCTGATTGTTGTAGATGCATATTCCAGATGGCTAGAGGTTCTTCCCATGTTGTCCACCACTTCAGAAGTGGTTATCAAACAGCTAAGGAAACTTTTTGTAACTCACGGGTTGCCTGATGTGGTTGTTTCTGACAATGGTCCCCAATTTACTGCCAACCTTTTTGAATCATACTTAGCACAACAGGGCATAAGGCATGCCCTTACAGCCCCTGGGCACCCCTCCACTAACGGCTGGGCTGAACGTATGGTTTGGTTTACTAAAGAGAAACTACAACAATTGGGTCCGGGGGATATTGCTGAAAAAGTGGACAAACTGCTCAGTATCCAACACATCACCCCCAACCCTTCCACTAACTTAAGCCCTGCAGAGCTCTTAATGGGCAGAAAACTCAGGTCAACCCTCGAACGCCTTCACCCCACTTACGCTCCTGAAAAACCTCTTGATTCTAGTAGCAAAACTCGCATTTTTCAAATAGGGGATTGGGTTTATGCTAAAAACCTTGTGGGTGAACCTTTATGGATTCCTGCCGAGATTACCCATGTAACAGGACCCAGATCTTACAGGGTACAAACAAAAGACGGGGTCACTTGGAAAAGACACGTAGACCAATTACAGTCCAGAAAATCCCTGGAAACTTGCACTGGCACGTTTCAGGATTCATTACGCACAACCCAAACCATGGGGGAAGGGGGAGACCTTTTAAATAATGAACAAATATTAGTCAACCCTCTTTTAAATGGGATAACACAACAAGAACCATCCCAAGCCCTAACACAATCACAACAAATGCTAACTCCAGTAGAGGAAAGCACAAATTCACCTATTCAAGGGAATGACAATGGGCTGGGAGTGGACTGGGAGGAGAGACCAGGTTGGAGTAACAGAGCCGGATCATCCAGCCAAAGGAGTCCTAATATGGAAAATGCAAAACCTAATATTCCTTCAAAACAAATAGAAGTTCCCAGAACACCTGAACCACGTAGGTCCAAACGTAACCGTAAAAGCCCCACCAATTTACAAGAGTACATTAGATAGATGGGGTTTGAGTATGGGCTGGACCAGGTGCGGAGGGGTGTAATGTATGCAGAGTTAACCTAATTGGTTGTTACAAATATGCAGAGTTCAATCTGATTGGTTGTAAAATGAGCGGGAAATCCAAATACTGCCATTGGTTAATAGCCGTGGCAGCCGGCTATATAAGCTGCCGAGACCAAGCCATTCTGGCGTAGTTCTGAGCTGCAGTCACTATTAAAATGAGCTGAAGCACTTCGCGTCCTGTCTTCTTCCAAACTTAACACTCTTGATCAGAAAAGGTGATGCTGTGTTATATCACTTAATGGTCTTTAAAAAGTCATTTTCACATGTTTATTTTTCCAGCTTATATATTGGAAACTATTTTTATTACCTGAATAATTTGAAAGCCATGTGAGGAAATTAAGAAAGCTTCATTATTATTTCATTTTAATTTTTACTAGTTGGGAAATTAGCTAACCAGAAACATGGAGTGAAACCAGTGTCCCTATTTAATTTTGTTCAGGTAATTTATCACAAAACTCTCTGCCAAGCAATATGTCTTAAACAAAGGAAAATGCATTATATATTACTTTCTTTTGCTTAAGGCATGGAAAAGTGTCCTAGGTATAATGATTATAGTGATATAGATATCTCTGTAGTTATTGCTATGACCAGGATATGTATATTCTTTTTTAGAATAAACATTTCACTCTTGACTTCAAAGTCATCCTCAAAGTGATAAGTTTCCCTTATCTTTACTTCAATGACAAAGTTGGCTTGTCTTGAAATTGTTCTGCAAATTCCAGATCATATTCTAACAATAACAGAAACAAATGAATTCCATGTTTACATAATTCTAAATTTATCCCAAGTTGCTGCTCTAAAATTTTGAGTATCCTTTACAAGTAACCAGTCCTGGATGAGCATTCATCTACAAGAAAGCTTTAAAAATGGTATCATATCTGGATGTTATGCTCTGAATGTTCTGAATGTTGTTTTCCAAAAGAATCTTGCAAAAGATACCTCAACCTGAGCTCCTTATCTCTAGTTACTATTTAAAAACTCAGATGCTTGGAGGCTTCTGTTGTTATCAGCTAAAGCTATCCTTTTGGAAAAAATACTTCTTATATTTTACTCAAATGTCATCCCTTCCAAATGTCAGATATCTTGTTTATTGGTGACATTTCAGGGGTGTCTGTCACAGCTGCTTCAGTGGATGTCTTAAGGCAATATTTATTATTCTCATATTTCTGAGAATAATTTCTGGTTAGGGATTGTCTTCCATAATGCCAGTTTCTCTTACTTGGTATTCCCTTCAATGAACAAATGTTGCATATTTTTATGGGCCACAGTTTCTCTGCTGTCTATGAAACAAACTCTCACCCATTAGTTTTTCACAGAGGGATCTCCATATATGCCTCCCAGAGACTATACCCTAATGAATTGGAATAAAAGAGATGGGTTCCCAGAAAATATTCTAAATGAATGCATTTCAGTGTAAAAATATATTATTCTGATTGAATGAAAATGAATGAATGAATGAATAATGAAAAGATGCTTGGACCATTTGAAGACCCATGAATATATTAGAATGATGACAGATGAATACCTGCTTAGAAAAAGATCTATCTGTTTAGAACATGTGAATTAAGCATAAGTCAGTTCATACTTACACGTGGCACAGAAATTTTGATGAAATATTGAAAGAATCTATGAAAGACGTAAGATTGATGAAAGAACCCGAATGTGGAATAGAATTTAGACAAGGGTTTTTTTTTGTAGTGTCAAGCATGGACTTGGGAGAAAATGTGTATGAAAGAAAAGGAGGGAAGTGAAAGAAATGAAAGTGAGTGTAATTTTTTTCTCTGTAGGAAAAAAATATAGTTTAATCTCTCAGCAGAATGAATGGTAAGTGGATATAAAAAGAATGCAGAAGCTGTTTGAAAAGAATTATATTAAAGAATGCCAATGACAGAAGTCATTTAAGATGAAACTGATGTGAGGGAGATTTGCATGGGATATGTTGAAGAAGAGAAATTGAGAGGAAATGCCATAAATGTCAGTTACCAACAAGATATCAACGAAGCTGTAATCACTCATACCAGTATTATAGAATATTAAAAAATGGTAAAGATACAGATAGAGATGATGTAAATAGTAAAATGTATATAGCCAATTTGGTGTAGTGGCTAAGGTGCTGGTTAGAAGCTAGGTTCTAGTCCTAGAAACTGAGACTAGACACTGAAACTGAGTTCTAGTCCTCCCTTAGGCATGAAAGCCAGCTTGGTGACTTTCAGCCAATCAGTCTCTCTCAGCCCAACTCAACTCATAGGGTTGGGGGTTTTTGTGGGGAAAACAGGAAGTAGAAGGGATATATTGTGTTAGTTGTTTAATTGTTTAATAGACTTATTAATAAATATTCCAGGAATGCTGGTCCTGATATTAGAGATGAATTAGTTGTGGATTTAAATATATATGTACTTTTTTGCATATATGATGCTGTGTTGTTGGCTGAGAATCCAAATGATTTGCAGTGAATGTTAGATATAAGAATGTAAGATATAAGAAGCATGGATATGAATATGAATACATTAGAAAAAGCATACTTCTTCCCCTTTTGCCAGGTGAAATTGAGAGAGGAGGAGGGAGGAGGAGAAAGAATAAAGTAGTAAAGTAAAAAAATGTTAGTATCAGCTAGTTTAAACTACATTTGTGTATAATTAAAATTATTTCTTTTACTTCTTTGGCTTATTATTCCTCACTCCTGTGTTCTGCATAATGCTTCTGACTCCAAAATCAATAAAATGTAGTCCTCATTTAACAATGCTAATTGGAATCAGAAACTCTGACATTACACAATTCAGTCATAAGTCACAAAGCCTCAGTTTCCATCATTAAATGATAGTACAAAGATCCATTAAGTGAGGATTTCCTATTATCACAATTGCTGACTTCCTGCTGGCTTCCCCATTGATTTTGTTTGTGGGAAGTCAGCAGGGAAGGTTGTAAATCATAATCGTATAACAGCCAGAAGTTGTAACAGCCAAAAGTACAAGGTCCAGTCAAAACAACCTCTCATTCTGTGTATGTTTGAATGGTTACTGGATGAGTGTTTATTAAATTAGGATGACTTGTAGTATGATAGGTATATATACATACAGAAAATTAAAACTGCCTCATTTTTCCTCAGGTCCCTGATCATTCCTTATATGTACATGTGAATTATTTCTACTGTATATTTGTTGGAATATTTTCCATGCTAGGTTGATATGATTATGATAAGGATTGGGGGTGTTGAGGTAAACACCCCTGATTCTGATGCAGAGAAAAACATTTCCTAAAAAAAGGACATTTGGTAAAGAACTTCAATGTTAGGAAAAGAATTGCCAAAAATTGGATGATTTGCAAAGACAGAAGGAAAAGGCAAAGAATTTAAATCATGGGCCTGAAAGGAAGCGGGATAGAGAAGTTGCCTGTGTGCTGGTGTATGCTTAACTCAGAATCATAACATCAGAGGATTGGAACAGCCTTGGACGTCTTCTAGCCAACTCCCTAGTATCACACTGTTTTGTCCAGACTTTTCTTCAAAACTTCCAGTGATGGAATGCCAACAATTTCGAGAGACAGGCTGTTCAGTTGCTTAACTGTTTTAACAATCAGGAAATTCCTCCTTAGTTCAAGTGTGAATTTCTCATTATAAAGCTTCCTCCCACTGATTGGGTGGGAGAATAAATTTATTCTTCCTTCCCTTTGTATTGGAAGCCTGCCATCATGTCTCTCCTAGCCTTCTCTTCTTTAAGCTAAACATACTAACTTCCTTCATAAGATTTAGCCTCCAAGTCTCTTACCATCTTTGTTGCTCTTCTCTATACTCCAGCTTCTTTGTATATAAGGTTTCCTAATTTAATTTTCTACAATACAAATTACTTAGCTAACCTTCTGGAATCTATTGAAAATTGCAGAGCTGGGCATGTTTTTGGCAATTACAGGTAGTCTTCAATTTATATCTTGTTTAATGACCTCTCAAAGTTACAATGGCACTAGAAAAGTGACTTATGACCATTTTCCACACTTATGACCATTGCAGCATCCCCATGTCACATGATCAAAATGGATGCTTGGCAACAAGGTCATATTCATGATGGTTGCAGTGTTCTGGGGTCATGTGATCACCTACTGACAAGCAAAGTCAATGAGGAAGCCAGATTCACTTAACAACCATGTTGCTAACTTAACAACAGCAGTGATTCACTTAATAACTGTGCCAAGAAAAATTCTAAAATGGGGCAAAACTCACTTAACAACTGTCTCACTTAGCAACAGAAATTTTGGGCTCAGTTGTGGCCTTAAGTCGAGGATTACCTGTACAATACAAAAATGGTAATGCTGATAAACAATACAGCAGGAAGAGATAAACCAGCCTTCTTCTTAACCTTCCCATCATAAGAAAGATTGAAACGAAAAAGGAAAAGTAAATTTCAGCATTGAAATGGGAAGTGAATATATTGAAAATCTTGTAGTCAGCCTTGTAAATGGTTGTAGTGTGGAATGTGATGTCAAAATATTTTATATCATCAATGTCAGCTACAAGCCATCAACATTCCTAAGAGAATAATTAACTCCAAGACAATTTCTTCCCTGCCAAAGTTTTCCTGTAGGCTAACAGCCTGATTAGCACTTTATCACACAATGGATTTGCACCTGGCAGATGGTTTATATTTCTTTGGTGCAAGATTATGAAAATTATTGTAAATCTTTTTCCCACTATAATTAGTACATTTAAAATGAAAATCACATCTGGTTAATATATCAAAGTTCATTTTAATTAAGAAAATGTGAATGACAACTAAAACAAAGAAACACCTGGATCTTTCCCTTTTCCCTGACAAAAAAATTGGCACGTTAACATACTCCTTGAAAGGGGGGTGACAAATTTGATTTTTTTTTATTTGTAAGCAAACATATTGATTAGATAAAATGAAGTTTCCTCAAGGCATGCATACATTTGGATGGAAAACATTTTTTTTGTTATAAACTAATTCAAAGCATTTCTAAATTGTCTTTCAATGCAATACTCAGCTTTAATTATACAATTTAAGTAACCTTATGTTTATTACCATTTTAGAAATTATATGCAACATTAATATAAACTCTTTTTTCTTCTTATCTTCAAAGGATTGTCTTATCTAAACTATCATAGTGTTAATGATTTCTAGTTCATGTTGAATAAATATCACTGTGCCCAGTTAATATCTGTTCTGTAATGAAGTATTTACATTTTATAATGAAATAAAACAGTTCCTTGAAGGAAAAAGTACTTTCCAGAAAACATATTTTCCAGTTCTTCAGTTGGTTATCCTTATATTCAAAATAAGTTATATAGTTATACGTTCTGTTATATCCTTCTTAGCATTTTTATTGTCTCTTAGCTTTCATATTTTTGTCTGTTAACTGGGAAACTGTGAGCAGGAAAACTTTAAATCCAAAAATGCTAGGGGATTTCTGGAAGCTTGGTATTCAGGCAAAAGTGCCATCAATAGACACATAGAGGTAAACCACATTTATACAGTATTCAAAAGAGACAATTAAAAAATAGAATCATAATCACCAAAACACATCCTCCCTAGCAGCCAACACCCAAATAAGCAGGGATTAACACCAGACACAATCAAGTAGAAAACAATATCCTAATCAAAGGACTAGCAAGGAGAAAACCAAACCTCTCCACCAACTCTGACAGGGCAAGCTGCTTTATATGCACAAGAAGCAACCACCATGCTCACTAGAATAGAATTTTTATTGGCCAAGTGTGGTTGGACACACAAGGAATTTGTCTTGGTGCAAATATTCTCAGTATACATAAAAGAAAAGATACATTCGTCAAGACTCACTAGCACCAATACTGTATATTATCTAGTCAGGTGATGAAATATCTGCAGACAAGCAACGAAGCTTGGAGAGCACCAAGGATTCCATAACTAAATAAATACGATAATATAGGATGAAGCAATCTTGAATCAGAATGTTTGGGTAATTGCAGATATGACCCCAAAATTCATAAAACTGCCTCTGGTATCCCATCTTCACATTTTTGAAAAAGCCTCAAATTAAAAATAATTGTTTCAAGACATTTATTTATTTATTTATTTATATTTGAACTTGTATGCCGCCCCATCTCTGAGGACTCGGGGCGGCTCACAACTAAAAACACAGAACAATAAATATTTAAAAAGACATTAAACCAACAAGCCCAAATATAAGACACAACAATACAATAAAATACAACATGGAACTCTTTAACTCTTATTGTGGTGTGTTAAGGACAAATCTGAGTGTATTGCATAATTATGCTTTTCCTCCCTCCCAATCTTTCCACTTTATAGCAACATTCTTCAGTTAGAAAGAAAGTATGGTTACTCGATATTTACTGATGATTAAATAGAAAGGATGATATAGAGGTGTTTTCAGCCAGTTCTGAGAGGTTCTGGAGAACCGGTAGTGGAAATGTTGAGTAGTTCAGAGAACCGGTAAATACCACCTCTGATTGGCTCCTCCCCCATCTATTTGCTGCCTCCCGAGTCCCAGCTGATTGGAGTCCCAGCTGATTGGGTGGATCTTCTTTTTTGCCCTGCACAGGAGAACAGAGCTGGAAAGCAGGTTAGTGGGGAGGGGAGGGAATGGGGCTTTTACAGTATCCTTCCCCTGGAGTGGGGTGGAAATGGAGATTCTGCAGTATATCCTTCCCCTGCCACACACACCAAGCCACACCAAACCCACCAAGCCATGCCCACAGAACTGGTAGTAAAAAAATTTGAATACCACCACTAAATGATATGTTTTTGAAGCTGATGCAAAAAGTCCAGTTTTGATTGAGTTGTGTCGTACTGTATTTCAAACAATGTATTTTAAACATGCACACCTTTTTTAAATTAAAAAAAAGAAGTATTGACACTGTCTGAAATTAGAACAAGGAATACTATTTTGGCAGTAATATTTGTTAAACAAATCTCATGGATCCAAATAGAGGATACCCATATAGCCAATGGAAAAAGCATTCAATGGGATTTAAAGGTGTTAAATTTTTGCTGTAGCAAGATTTACATGATCAGTTGGGCAAGGTTATTTAAGGAAAACATAAAAATGTGTTTTTCACCAGAAGGTGCTGAGATAGAATAGATAAATCAAATTTGTTTTATTGCCTGGAATAAAATAAAATGCCAACACCATTTTTCATTGGAATTCCATTTTTAGTACATATTTAAAAAATAGCAGGATGTAGGACTGTCCAACTACAATCTAACACTATAACGTATCAAAGCCATCCAAGCATAAAAATTAATAAAACAGCAGTAGAATACGAAGGGATAAAAGAAGGGTTTAATCTCTTTCATTTATTCTCTCTTTTGGGGGGGAAATAACAACCAGACCTCTCCACTTATATGGAAAAAATAATTAAATTGTCCAGATGACAGATTACAGGTACTCCTCAATTTACAACTGTTCATTTAGTGACTGTTCAAAGTTACAAGAGCACTGAAAAAAGTGACTTATAGCCATTTTTCACACTTCTGACCATTGCAGCATCTCCATGGTCACATAATCCAAATTCAGAAGCTTGGCAACTGACTTATATTTATGATGGTTGCATTGTCCTGTGGTCATGCAACCTTCTGACAAGCAAAGTCAGAAGCCAGATTCACTTACCAACCATGTTACTAATTTAACAACTGCATTAATTCTGTGGCAAGAAAGGTCATAAAATGGGGCAAAACTCACTTAACAAATGTCTCTCTTAGCAACATAAATTTTGGGCTTATTTGTGATTGTAAGTCAAGGACTATCTGTATAATGTACGGTAGCACAGACATCCAGACGCACACACCTATTTTTCTACCCTCTGCAGATAATCACTCTGCACACACATTCCTTATTTCCCCATTTCCAGTCTAGAATGCAGCTCCTTTGTGAAAATTCTGAGACTCCACAGCACCAACCCTCCTTCCTTCCAAAGAGCAATTCAGAGCAGTACTTTAATTAGAAACGTATTTCACCATTTTCTCTGTGAAGCCCTTTGTCGGTATGAGCTACAGATTTATTCCTATTCTTCCTCAGTTAATAGAGACAAAAGAGGTGTTGAATTCTGCTTGTTAAAGAAATAAGGGTTCACAGATAAACAAGAACCGGGAATGCAACCATCCTCACTCTATCAGGAGAAATGTTCCAATTAAGGAGCTCATCTTGAAGTATCAGTGCAAGCTAAATGCCAAGGTCTCAGCCAAAGGACATGCAAATTAATACCTGGCTTGCAGTTTTTAAAGTAGCTGTTTTGATACTATACTATAATCCTAATTTACATAATTATTCATTGGGGGGTTTCTACATACTTACACAGGAAGCAATATCAAATGCATTAAATAAATAATGAAATAAGACAGGCACCTACAGAATGATGTAAAGTGATGACACTGCACACATTTTTCTTCCAATCTACTCAATTTATCTGTTTCAAAAGGTTTCATTTGCTTTCTGTTTAGTTTTTTTCTTCTATGGAATGAATATTCAGCAGCAGAATTCATAAAATCTCATCCAGGACAATTTTCTCCTTCCATCCATGCCTGGCTGATGAACGCTCACTCTTCTGCTTAAAATTTGACCCACTAAATAACATGTAGTTGCATTCATACCCAGAGGTGGTATTCAGCAGTTTCTGACCAGTTCTGGAGAACCGGTAGCAGAAATTTTGAGTAGTGTGGAGAACTGGCAAATGCCACCTCTGACTGGAGATTTTACAGTCTCCTTCCCTGCCACGCCCACAGAACTGGTAGTAAAAAAAAATTGAATCCCACCACTGATTCACACATGCTCTTCCTGCTCACTATCCATTCTGCACCTGATCATTTCCCCTAATCAGTTTTCAAAGAATTTCATAGGATGGGCCAACTTTTTTAAAAAAAATTATATGGCCATTGTGGCTAATATCAGATTTATGTTAATAGTATAAAAAGAAACAACAACATACATTTATAAAGCCTATAATAGCAGCTGGAGGCAAAACTCTATCAACATTAAAATAGCAATATCTCACAGGCTCCCACTAGCCTCCCAAACATCTATGCCTTATGCATCAAGGCTTTTAAAGCTTTTTGAAAAGCCAGAAAGGTCTAGTATTATTACTATAACTTCATAAAGTAATTTAGTAAAGTAACTTCGTAAAGTAATTTAAAATATGCCCTGACATTTGGCAGAAGAAAATAATGTATGTTCTGCTAAACAAACAAGGGATATTTGACAATGAACAAACTAAATTTGTTTCCAAGCATGAGATGTTACTTCCCAAAGTTTGGGATATTAGTCATTTCTTCTGCCCACATGATTTCTTCTGTTTAAGGAAGTGTTCTCCATCCAACCAAGAACCCCACTGATATATGGGGGAAGATTTCCCCACTCATCCTCTTACTACTTCCCCACTCAGTTTTGGAGGGTATCCTCAATCCATTTCTTAGAGTTTCAATAGATATAAAGAGGAAGAGGAGGAGGAGGAGGAAGAAGAAGAGGAGGAGGAGGAGGAGGAAGAGGAAGAGGAGGAGGAGATGACTATGCCATCAGGAATGTCTGTAAATTCTTTTTCTCTTAAAAAAATGCAGAGAATATGTTAGGTTGAGTGGAAGCCCATTGGAAAAAACAGTTCGATAATTCTTTCCCTGGAGATCACTTGTCTTCCACTCATCCCAGAATTGCACCAACCTTACAGCTGCATTACAAAATAAACTCTCAAAACATCACGGAGCACAATTATCTGTCAAAGACAATTGCAATACATCAGAATAATATTTTCAGGTACTCAGCCTCAATGAGACACCAAGCTAGCTTGTGGTGACAGACAAAAGAGCTGAGCAGATTCTGCTGGGAGAACTTATGGAAGCCACTTTTTCAGAATAAGGATTGTGTCTCTGTTAAGACACTATTTATATACATTTTAGTCAGAAGTGAGTGCCACTCAAATCAGTGGAATTAACTCTCTGATAAACAGCGACTGTGCTATATTAAGCATAGAGTAGGTGGCTCTGGTTTGGGCACCGGTTTCCAAAATGGCTGATTGCCTTGAAGTATTAATTTCTGAGGATTCTGCAGAATGAGATATTGGGCAAAGCTGCTCAAATGAGAAATTGGGGGATGGGGTGGGATTGCCAATTTTATGTAGCGGCTAAGGGGACAATCAGTGGAAATTTGGACCAGATTTAGAACCTGAGAGGGCCACCATTCCCACAGAGTATATAATAAAGCTTCCCAGATCATGTGCCAGATTCATATAACTTGCTCCTAGGAAATTAGGGGCACTGGCAGTAACACACTTGGAGGATCAGTAGGATCAAACATTGCCCATGATCATTGACTATTACTTTCTTGCCTATTTTAAGGATTGTCAACAGGGGTAAGATTCAAACTTCTTAACAACCGGTTCTGTAGGTGTGGACTAATTTGGGGTGTGGCTTGGTGGTCATGTAACTGGGTGGGTGTGGCTTGTTGGTCACCTTACTGGCTTGGCTTGGCTTGTATGTAAATATTGTAAGTATTTATGTAAATATTGGATTTTTTATTTAAAAAAGAGCAACTTTTACCCAAAATCAGGCAAAGCAGGCAGGCAGATTGAGTTGCTTTCAGAATTACAGATTCACTCACAGATCTACCTTTCTGCAATCTGCTGTCTGAATCTACCACATAAAATTTGATTGCAAGCAGTCATAAAATTTGCTTGCAAGTAAACTCACAAAATTAACTCACAACGCACCATGTATGTAAATATTGAATTTTTTTATTTAAAAAAGAGCAACTTTTACCCAAAAAGCAGGCAGGCAGATTGAGTTGCTTGCAGAATCACAGATTCACTCACAGATCTACCATTCTGCAATCTGCTACCTGAGTCTGAACTGAAAAATAGAAGCTTCAGTCCTAAGGAAGGTTCAGCTCTGCTCTCAGGCCACTTCTCTCCCCCACCAACCCCCTGAATACCACCCCTGACTGGGCCTCAGGGAAGCCTCCTGGGTGATGGCAAAGCAGTACAACAGCTATTTAGATTAGCTAGAAAGCAAGAAATCCCACAATTTCCTGCTTTCTAGCTAATCTAAATCGCGTGGCACAGCTGAGAGTCAGAACAGCTGATCATCAGAGGAAAAAAGGAAAAATAGCAACTTACCAAAAATTAGGTGAAGGTACAACGTAGGCAAGTTGGATGGCTCACATGAGAGATAAAGAGTGACTGGGCAGGGTGAGACAGGTGGGGAAGGACAGGGCCAGCCAGTGACCCGATTTACCGCCTCTCCGAACTACACAGAATCATAACAACTGGTTCTATAGAACCGGTCCAAACAGGAAGAATCCCACCCCTGATTGTCAACCATGCTGCAATTTTAGGTGCAGGGCCAATAATTGAATTTATTGAATTGAATTTGAATAGCAAAGGGAAAAAATGAGATTCCTCTTTAAAGCAAATGAACTAGAAAAGCACACATTTTATTCAAATGTGTTGTGTATGTGCCCATAAAAATGCTAATTGGATGTGTGTCCCTAGATTCTGGCTTAAAAGAATAGCATCACCTTTGGAGACATTAAAAAGGGGAACAAAACACTCCACAAGCAAATATTTTCATTTACTTGAGCAACATGTAGGAAGAAGAAAGGTGTTCAGGTTATAGAGAGGCAGGATTTAAGAACCAATATTGCTGGAACTATTAAAAAGGGATACAGCAACACCCCCATTGCTTTTTCAGTAAAAATGTCACCTCTGGTTTGATTTGTATTAAATTCAGTGCTACACAGAGGGTCAGCATGTACATTGGAATCTAAACCACTTCCATTCAAATGCCATTTTTCTTTCTTTTGTAAGCAGGCAGGGAAATAAAAGTACAATCAGGTTAGTACACATAATAAACTTCATGCTAAGATTAGAAGCAAATTAAAGCCTATTAAACATGACAGAAAATATAGAATATATTATATATAAAAGCAGAGGGAGCTTAGATTTATAGGGTGCCTTATACCAGGGCTCAGAGAGAATTACATTTATACATTTTAAATGGTGGATTGTTTATTTTTCTAGGAGAAAACCAATGGCTTAGACTTCATCATGAATGTCTATTCTTTTTACAGCCAGTTCTCTCTGCTTTCTTTCAGCCTTGAACTCTGAAAGTCCATAATTTTGATTGTATTCCCCATTCAAACAATCCTAAAAAGGACAAACGGGATCAAACTAAATGCTTGCTATATATTTGATTGATGATTGTTGATTGATTGGTTGGTTGATTGATTGATTTACATGATGGCCTACTTGCAAAGTGGCTCTGGACACCTAATTTTAAACACACACACATACACACACAATATTAATTAAAAACAAGGATAAACATACTGTGGCAAGGAGAAAATCAGTAATGAACCTATTTGGCTTCAGTTAAGTCCCCAACTCCTACCCCTGGAAAAATAATCATTATGTATATGATTAGCAGCAAAGTCTAGATTTTTGAAAAGATATAACAATAAAGGAGTCATGGGGACTATAGTATAATTCTTGGCCTTCTCTACAAGATCCCAATGAAAATTAGCCTCCATACAATATACATATAACAATGATAATTGATCAAGTCAGTGTTCATTTTAGAGACACATTTCTTCAGGACGTTCTAAATACCATTCTCACTTGCCACTCAGACCATCCCTTCAGTCATCTGAAAAATCTTTTACTGCAAAAAAGAAAGAAAGAAAGAAAGAAAGAAAGAAAGAAAGAAAGAAAGAAAGAAAGAAAGAAAGAAAAGTACAGACAACCATTACTTGGAACCATTACTTTCCCCTCATTCTTTCACACAGGACAAAAAAAAAATTGCTGGGGAAGTGTCAACTAACTTTTTGCTGCCATCTTCTGGTCATCTGGTTGCTTCCAACTCAAACACAACTGGATTTTCCAATTGAAACACGGAAGCACACCCCATACACTTAGGTTAGTTGAAGTTATAGGGAAGGGGTAGACAGCAAGGAAGAAGTCCTACAGGTCCCAAGTTAGCTTTCTTTCTGGTGTTCACTATATGAAGTCACCAGGAATAAAGAAGTACTGAAGTATCTAGCAGGCCTGCCAAACTGGTGATCCACTGGCGAGATACATCACACACAGGCCACGCGCACCCCGGCTCCGCAAAGGCAAAAAACATCACGGTGTATCATGATGCATCACATGATGCAATCCAGTTTGACACCTGTGATCTAGAGGGTGGAGGAAAAAAAGTCCCACAGGGAAGAAGGCTTGGATATTTCAGAAATAGATACCGTATTTTTCGGACTATAAGACGCACTTTTCCACCCCCAAAAAGTGGATGGAAATGTCTGTGCGTCTTATAGAGCGAATGTTGCTGAAGCCCTGCTCATCTGTCAGCTCCCACCCTTTGGCCTCTGCCTCCCAGCAATTTGCCTCCTTGCAGCAAACAGCAAACAGCCTGGTCAGCTTCAGCACAGCCTGATTTAGCACGAGCTGCTGATTGGCAGTTGGATCTGCCTCCTGGAATACCACCATTCAGCTGTTCCAGGCTTCAGGAATCGCTGGTGCTCATTGGTGCCAGTGCCACCCATTGCCACTGCAATGCATGCCACTTCCACGCATGCCATTTTCAGCCTCCACATCAGTGGTGGGATTCAAATTTTTACTACCGGTTCTGTGGAGCGTGGCTTGGTGGGCATGGCAGGGGAAGGATACTGCAAAATCCCCATTCCCTCCCCACCCCACCAACCTGCATTCCAGCTCTGTTCTCCTGTGCAGGACAACAAAAGAAGACCCAGCCAATCAGCTGGGACTCAGGAGGTGGAGAGTAGATGGGGCGGGGCCAGTCAGAGGTGGTATTCCTGGCTACTCAAAATTTCCTCTACCGGTTCTCCGAACTACTCAAAATTTCTGCTATCGGTTCTCCAGAACTGGTCAGAACCTGCTGAATACCACCTCTGCTCCACATGCCTCATTTTTGGCCCCTGCACTTTCCGTTCTCAGCCTGTTCCAGGTGGCAGGGATAGGTGGTGGCACCTGGAAGGGCTGAAAATGGGACACGTGGAGGCCAGAAATGGGGTGCGCAGGGGCCAAAATGGGGTGTGTTGAGACAGCTGTGATGGGCAGTGATTGCGCCAATAGTTGGCAGAGATCCCCCGTAGCCTGGATCAGTAGTATTCTGGTAGGTAGATCCAACCACCAATCAGCTGCTCGTGCTAAATCAGGCTGTGCTGAAGCTGACCAGGCTGTTTGCTGTTTGCTGCAAGGAGGCAAATTGTTGGGAGACAGAGGCAGATTTTTTTTTCTTGTTTTTCTCCCCAAAAGCTAGGTGCATCTTATAGTCCAGAGCAGGCCTTGACAGCTTTAAGACTTGTGGGTTTCAATTCCCAGAATTCCTCCTCCAGTCATGTTAGCTCAGGAATTCTGGGAGTCGAAGTCCACAGGTCTTAAACTTGCCAAGTTTGAAGACCCTTGGTCCAATGCATCTTATAGTCTGAAAAATACAGTATCTAGTAAAATTAGAATAGATACATACAGTAGTAGTAAGAACTATTTTTATGAACCTACCTAACTTTGGTAAAAGTATGATCAGATTAATAGGAGCTTTGCTTAGATTCTGGCTAACATACACTCAAGAAATTCTTTACCAAGGCATCCTGCTTTGATATACATCTTGCTAATATCTCATTATCACAAGTAACCTATGAGATAGAAGAACAGGCTCTGAGATTCTCTTTCTTATGAACCAATTTTCCTGATTAGCATTCAGCCCTGACAAATTTAGCTTAACTCCTGCTGCATTATGCTCACCCTCTGGCAAATGTCATATTCCTACAGCACCCAGTTTTTCAGTATCATCATGAAGAAACGACTGGAAAGAGAAATCCTCATATTTTATAGCTCTAAGCAATCTCTGGCACCACATAGTGTTCAGCTGAAAGGATCAAGTGGCTTCTGCCAATTGTGTATGTCAAACTCTGCTTGGACAGAGGGCTAGCAAATAGTATGTTTTACCTACAAGTCATTGTCAAATTCAAGGTGCTCTGAGAAAAACAACATATGGCCAGATTTATTTTGTCTTTGTAATAGAGGATGTGTATGAACCCTTATATTAAGTTGGGGGTTTGGTCCATCTAGTCCAGTGCTATCTGAGTGGTTTAAAAATTAATGCCATGATTTGTACTATGTATACCTTGCAAATTTTGTTTGTGCGGAAAGGAACTAGCATAAATGAACTTGTAAATGAACCTTCAATGGAAAGATTGAATACTTGTGAGAACAAAAGAAATTGGAAAATTAAGCACACAAAGACATGCTCCACCATCAGGTATTAGTACTCTATCTGATCACTTGTTTTTTTTTCATACTATTTTAGGTTTTGAAACAAAAACTCCAAACCATGAGAAATTTCAGCTGAGAAAATATGAGTGGAGTATTTGGCCACTTCAAATCAAAAAGTAAAAAAATTCATCCCTGCTGTGTAAATATAACTAATAAACTATTGAAATATATAAACCAAACATAAAGGCTACCAATGCTTGCAAAAATTGCAAAAATGAATCAAACAACTTCCCCAGCACGGAATATACTGTCAACTGTAAGAACAAAGTCAGATGAGCATCTTAAAGAATAAT
Source organism: Naja naja (assembly GCA_009733165.1). NCBI lineage: Eukaryota > Metazoa > Chordata > Lepidosauria > Squamata > Elapidae > Naja > Naja naja. The sequence goes on from CM019150.1 coordinate 36,399,002, forward strand.
AAATTTATTATGGATAAATTTCATGGACTACACCATGCAGTTATATGGCCAGTTATGAATGTATATGTGTGTGCATGCACATACACTTAAACGCATACTGAAGGCAAGGTTTAAGTAGTAAATCATGGACAATGAAATTAAATATAGCTAATTGTGTTCTGCATTTCACCTTTCTTTGACTCCATTTGCATCTTAACAAAATGCTTCCAGTGTACTGCAGTCATGAAAGCTTATGCCATCATAAATATATTCATCTGTTTAAAATTTCAGAAGACATTCTTCTGATTTTAATGCAGTGAACTAACTCAGGTATCCCCTCTGGAAATTGTCAGATCTAACGAGATCACATTCATTCAGCACTAACCGGTAAGCAGTATTAACCAATTTGTTCAGAATTGTCCTATTTCAAAAGTAGTTTTTGTTATGTATGTAGGTTTAAAGTCATTGGTTTAGTTTGAACTGTTCTTGTAAAATGTCAGAAATGATTGGTTTAAAAGTGCAGGAAAACCCTGCACTCTGATTGGCTGTCAACTGCGGCTGCTGGCTATAAGTAGCAGCCGCAGCCCAGCCAAATTGGGTCCGTTCTGAGCTGTAGTCACTAATAAAACAAAAGAGCTTGAAGCACTCCACATCTGTCTCTTCATGCAAACTTAACACTGGCGACGAAGGTGGGATTTTCCCTGAAGAGAAGGCAACGTGGAACAGAAGAAGAGCGAGATGACTGTGCTGAACACCCCCCCCAGCCCCATTCGATCCGACGGCAGAAGACTGGGAGTCGTATGCAGATCACTTCCAAATGTATCTGGAAGGAAACGATCTAGCCAACATTTCCGAGAAGCGGAAGAGGGCAGTCTTTCTTACGTACTGCGGTCCGGCAGTTTTCAAGATGGTGAAGGCATTGGTGGGAGCTGCAGACATGAAGGTAATGGATTGGCCTGACTTAGAAAAACTGTTAAGAGCCCATTACGTGCCACAAGTATCGTGCCTCATTAAGAGACACGAGTTTTACCATCGTGATCAAGGGGAGAACGAAAACGTAAACGATTTCGTGGCAAGTTTAAGAGACATTGGGGGTGCATGTGAATTTAACAGTTTAGAAGAGACCATGCGTGATCGATTCGTTCTGGGCCTTAAAGACAAGGTATTACAGAGCAAGTTATTAATGAAACCTAAGATCACACTCAAAGAAGCCATAGAAGAAGCCTCCTCAGCAGAAGCTACCAAGTCCTCAGCAGCAGCCGTGAGGAAGATGAACAGGGCCACGAGCCATTCTGATGGGGAAAAGTCTCTCACAAACCATTGTGATGACCTAGATTCTGAGTCAGATTGCAGTGAGGTGGAAGAGGGAATTTACAGACTCAGAATGGAGTGGAAAAAGAAAGACCTGGAAAGAAAGAGGCAAGATTTCTACTGCAGAGGTTGTGGGGGAAGCCACCCCTGAACTGAATGCAAGTTTTAGACACCATTTGCCTCCGTTGTGAAAAAAGAGGACATCTAGCAAGAGTCTGCAAATCATCCAGAACTCCACCCAACAGAAGGAAATTTCCTGCAAACAAAGACAAAGAATTCAAGCCCAACAATCTCAGTGAGAAAATGGGGCAGCACAGAAGCAAAGGGAAAGAATGAAACTCATCAGACAGTAACTATCGGTCATTCATCTTCTATCAATAACAGAAAAGTGCATGTCAAGGTACTTATTGAAGGAAGGCCTTGCCAAATGGAAGTGGACTCAGGCTCATATCTGTCTATGGTGTCATGGGACACTATTCACAGACTACTCCCAAACATTCAGAAGAAGCATTTCCAGAAGCAAGCGCTGACTCTTAAAGACTACCAAGGGAAAAAGATTCCAGTAGTTGGAACAAGAGAATTCAATGTGAAGTTCAAAGGCCACACCAAACGCCTGCCCCTGACCATCGTGGACAAGGATCACCCAAGTTTGCTGGGACTTGAGTGGTTCAACCCGCTGGGCATCGAGGTGACTGGCATCAATCACGTGAGCAACACTGAATGGGAGGAGGCCTTGAAGTCTGAGTTTCCAGAGGTCTTCGGCGATGGATTAGGCAAGTACTTGGGGACCCCTATCACTTTCAATCTAGATCCCAAGGTGCCACCAATCCGTTTAAAGCCCAGAAGGGTCCCATTTGCCTTAAAGGAAAAATTGATGCACAATTAGATAAATTAATAGCTCAAGGGGTTTTAGAGCCCACTGACCACTCCAGATGGGAGACACCCATAGTCACACCAGTCAAGGCTGATGGGTCTGTGAGAATCTGTGGAGACTACAAGGGGACATTGAACCATGCGCTACAACAGAGCGCATATCCAGTTCCAGTGGTGCATCATTTATTACATTCTCTTGGCGGGGCACAGTCTTTGCCAAATTGGATCTGGCCCAGGCATATCAACAGTTAACAGGTGATGATGCCACTGCAGAGGCCCAAACCATTGTGACTCATAGAGGTGCTTTCAAATGCAAAAGGTTGCAATTTGGAGTAAGTGTGGCACCAGGCATCTTCCAAAGCCTTATGGAAAGGATGCTCCAAGGACTGCCAGGGGTAGTACCTTACTTTGATGATGTGTTAATCTCTGCTGAAAATGACACTCAGTTACAAGAGAGACTCGGAGAAGTCCTTACCAGATTCAAAAAAGTGGGGTTAAAAGTCAAAGAAGAAAAATGCACTCTTAGAACTGACAAGGTAGAGTTCTTGGGCTATATGATTGACAAGCATGGTATCCACCCCACAGATGCCAAGGTTCAGGCAATCAAAGAAGCCCCCAGGCCAAAATGCAAAACAGACTTGCAAGCTTTCCTGGGACTCATTAACTTCTATCACATGTTTCTACCTCAGAGGCAACCATTGCAGAACCACTACACAGATTACTAGACAAAAAGTCTGCATGGGTCTGGGGCAGAAAAGAACAAGCTGCCTTTAACACTATTAAGAGACAAATCACTTCTGATGCTGTACTGATACAGTTCTCTGAAAATTTGCCAGTTGTACTGACTTGTGATGCATCCCCTTTTGGGGTGGGGGTGGGGGTTTGAGCCACATGCTTCCCAGTGGGAGGGAAGCCCCTATTGCATTTTACTCTCGCACTTTGACTAAAGCAGAGAGAAATTACAGCCAACTGGACAAGGAAGCCTTGGCAATTGTTGCAGCTGTCAAGAAATTCCATGAGTATTTATATGGGAGAACATTTACTATTGTCACAGATCACAAACCTCTGTTAGGCATTGTGGCAGGAGACAAACCAGCCCACAATCCTGTCACCAAGAATGCTGAGGTGGACTGAATTTCTTGCAGCTTATTCATAGAAACTCATCCACAGGCCTGGCAAAGACATTGGGCATGCTGATGCTTTGAGTCGCTGCCCACTTCCTTCACACACTGAGGACTTTGCTCCTGAGACTTACACCTTTTTTTCTAGAAACTGTTGCCAAGCTTCCAGTACATGCTGCTCAAATTGCCAGAGAGACTGCCAAAGACACTCTATTGCCTCCTGTTATAGGCTGGATTAAGAAAGGTTGGCCACTTCAAGATCTACCTCAACTTGCCCAACCTTTTAAATCCAGGCAAACTGAATTATCTGTATTAAGAGGATGTATTTTGTACAGGGTGGTTATTCCTGTAAAACTACAAAAAGAGGTTTTGGAAATGTTACATGAGGGTCATCCGGGTATTGTCAGAATGAAGGGATTGGCCAGGAGTTATGTATGATGGCCAGGTATTGACAAAATGGTTGAAAACTGGGTTGCATCCTGTCCCAACTGCCAGGAAGTCCGGCCTGCCCCACCTCTCGCCCCCACACAGGAATGGGAATGTCCTAGGGGCCCCTGGTATAGGATTCACATTGACTTTGCTGGCCCTACCAGAGGGCACACCTTCCTTATTATAGTAGATGCATATTCCAAATGGCTAGAGGTTATCCCTATGGCATCTACCACAGCTGAAGCTGTCATCAAACAGCTCAAAAAGCTTTTTGTAACTCATGGGTTACCTGATATCCTAATTTCTGGCAATGGTCCTCAATTTACGTCCAACCTTTTTGAATCATATTTAGCACAGCAGGGTATCAGACATGCCCTGACAGCCCCTGGGCACCCTTCGGCTAATGGCCGGGCTGAACGCATGGTACGATTTACCAAGGAAAAACTTCAGCAATTGGGTCCTGGGGACATCACTGAGAAAGTTGAAAAACTACTCAGTGTCCAGCATATCACTCCCAACCCATCAACTAACTTATCCCCAGCAGAGTTGTTGATGGGTAGGAAACTCAGGTCTCCCTTTGACCGCCTTCATCCTACTTACGCATCCAACGCACCACTAGATTCCACTAGCAAAATTCACATTCACTGTGGGTGATTCTGTTTATGCTAAGAACCTTATGGGTGAACCATTATGGATTCCTGCTGAGATAACCCAAATCACAGGCCCTAGGTCTTACAGGGTACAAACAGAGGATGGTGTCCTCTGGAGCAGGCACATTGATCAGTTAAGATCCAGATTGCCTCAGGAGCATCGCTTTTGCTCCTCTCTGGTTCCCATACCTAATACCTCTTCTAGGGGAAGGGAGGATCATGAGGATAATCAGCAAACAAGAATCAACCCCATGTGTAATGAGCCAACATGACAGGAACCATCCCAAAACCTGTCACAATGCCAAAATCCATCCTTACAAGTGGAAGACTGTACATCACTACTTGACTTAGGTGCTGACATTGGGTTGGAGATGGATTGGGAGGAGAGACCAGGTTGTAGTAACCAAACCGGTTCTTCTATTACTAGAAGTCCAAGTATGGAAATGTCAGCAGACACATTTCCTCTCTCACTGGGTGAGAACATTAAAACATCTGAACCACGAGGTCTCAACGTACACGTAAGAGCCCCACCTATTTAAAAGAATACATTAGATAGATGGGGTTTGAGTATGGGCTGAACCTAGTGGGGAGGGGTGTTATGTATGTAGGTTTAAAGTCATTGGTTTAGTTTGAACTGTTCTTGTAAAATGTCAGGAATGATTGGTTTAAAAGTGCGGGAAAACCCTGCACTCTGATTGGCTGTCAACTGCGGCTGCTGGCTATAAGTAGCAGCCGCAGCCCAGCCAAATTGGGTCCCTTCTGAGCTGTAGTCACTAATAAAACAAAAGAGCTTGAAGCACTCCGCGTCTGTCTCTTTGTGCAAACTTAACAGTTTTGATGCACTTTCCTGAGAGAAATTATTACACTGTAAACTAAGATAAATATTATAAAAGTTCGAAATAGGTCACAACAAAGTAAGCAGAATTCTGGTGAGGAGTAACAATTACCAAACCTTTAAAACAGCTACTACAATATAGGCCACAGTTCTTCTAATACATAACACTGGAGAAAAAGCTGCAAAGGAAAGAATAAACACACACAAAGATCTAACTTTAAGGAGAGAGACACACATATAGAGAAATTGAAGAATGCATTTATCGTATTATTAGAAATACTTTCTGTTATGTATGTAGGTTTGAATGTTGTTGGTTTATTTGAACTGTTCTTGTAAAATGTCAAATGGTATTGGTTTAAATAGTGCGGGAAGAAACCCTGCACTCCCATTGGCTGGCAGCTACGGCTGCAGGCTATAAGAAGCAGCCGTAGCCAAGCCAGGACGGGTCCATTCGAGCTGTAGTCACTAATAAACTCTTTGCTGGAACTCCTCGCGTCTGACTCTTCATGCAAACTTAACACTTTCAGAAACAGTTTTCCATACTTGGAAACAAAGTTTAAGGAGAAAATATATACCATCATGCAGTGATTTGGAATAGACATGTCTGAGGTCGTGCTACTCACTTCCTTCAGCGGCTCACATTTCTCAAAACTGAGCTGTGGCATATAAATTGCCACATATACCATACATCTTTCATACCTATGGATTCCCTATCACTCCTTCCACAATCAGAATTTGCTCTCCTATTTACAGGAAGACATCTTTGGATCCAATTTAGGATGATAAACAATTCAGATTGCCACACAGCCAGGTAAATACTTGACAACCAGAGATGCTCTTTTCAGGATTAGATATTTTGAGCAAACAGCAAAATAATTGGCAAGGAGAGAACCATCCTTTGTGCTCTTGCCGTTCCACAGAAATCTCTCATATCTTTCAATATTATTTCAACATACATAAAATTATTGAGAGAAATGAGAGACACAGGATTGATACTGATATTGGCATTCCTCTGAGCTGCAATATTTCTTAGATGTATCGCATCTGCCTTGCTAACATCTCTATGACCTCCTAAATGGATATAAAGAAATGTCTATATCTCTTCTGTATCTCTACATTTTTTTCTGTTTTTCAGCCAAGGGTACTAAATTAATGAATGACTATCATGGCTGATCATGAGTAAAGGGATCAGGAAAGGAATGGGATAATGACATTGCAAGAAAACAGAGTTTGTAGTGGTCGGATGGAAGAAAGAGAGGTATAGGAGCAGTTTAGGTAATATTTAAATGGTTACCAGTGAAGGAAAGGATGATGACGTATTCTCCATGATAGAAACTATGTTCTCCAAATCTATATTGGTTTCTATTACCTTTTGGGATAAGAAGAATATTTCTTGGTATACAGGTAGTCCTCGACTTGCGACCACAATTGAGCCCAAAATTTCCATTGCTAAGCAAGACAGTTGTTAAGTGAGTTTTGCCCCATTTTACAACTTTTGCCATGGTTGTTAAGATAATCACTGCAGTTGTTAAGTGAATCATGCAGACATTAAGTGAATCTGACTTTGCCCATTGACTTTTGCTTGTCAGAAGCTAGCTGGAAAGATTACACAAATAATGTGTAATATAACCCCAGGATAATGCAACTGCCATAAATATATACCAGTTGCCAAGCTCACAAATATTGATCACATGACCATGGAGATGCTGCAGAGGTCATAAGTTTGAAAAACACACAAGGCAGTTTTTTCAGTGCTGTTGTATTGACCTGCAATGCTTATATAGGACTGGTCCATATACCAGCCATTCAGAACTTACCAGCAGAGACACAAAGCAGAAAGGAAAAAGGAAAGATCCTTTTTCCCCAGGATGGAGAGATACCCAAATCAATCTCTCTGAGAAGGCACGAGCGAAAGGCATAGGAAAAAGAAGTATCAGGCTTATAACTTTTCTAAGGTGTGCTGTAATGTTTGGTTCCCAAACAATTAAAAAACCAGGAGACAATTATATAAAGAGCCACTTGCAAGCTCCTTTGTTATTAGTGAAGAGATCTATCTGCTGATTCACCAGTTCACAGAAAGGCAGCTAAATCTAAAATAAAGAAATCATAACCCTACTGTACTTTGGAGATACATCAGTTTTAGATGAGAAAAAGTCCCATTAGCTTGAATGTTTGTAAAGTCATACCTTTCTTTTCAATAAATGCTGCTAAGCAAAGACTGGGAGAATTGTGCTTAGAAAAGAACGACATTCACTTGCAGGTAGAAGCCAAAAAGTGAGGCATAAGCAGAACGTATTTATCCAGTTTTTAAATTTATAGGTGTGTTAATGTTTTATCATGTTGCTTTTACTACTTACTATTTCAGTTGATTCTGGCTTGTAATCATAGAACTGCCATATCTGGACTGGAGAGATCCAAATGCCTACTAGCCAACAGCAAAGAGCCACTGAAAACTTTCTTGGTTGCCATTTTTAGAAGTTTCCCACTGAAGTTGAATTTCAATGAAACAGTAGTTCAGGGACAAAACAATTCTTAAGTTAACTTGGGGCATCAGACACACATACCATCTGCCCTAAATCAGGAAAAAAAGACCAAATGGACAAACAGAATGCTAAACACTATATAGCTATAGAAATATTAGCTCAAAAAGTATCCTGATGAGACAAGTTAAAATTCCCTTTTGCCTTTCCCATTGTTGAATCAAATTTGTCCCCCCCATCCCTCTGTATCCCTCCCTCCCTCCCTCCCTCTCTCCCTCTCTCTCTCTCTCTCTCTCTCAAATTCCAAAGAAGGGAAAAATGATTTTAATTAACAGAGATGACTGGTGAATTTGTCTCCTATAATGAGACATGTTTAAAACATTAGCCTCTAATTCATGAAAATTTAATATCCTTTTAAGAGGCACTGAAAATGCTTTAGAGTTCCAGATATTGCAAGGAGATACCCAAAACAGTCTACAAATGTGCAGGGTGAAGCTCAAATGATGTAGCAACTTTCTAAGCAGGTGCAGATAGTCCTCGACTTACAACCACAATTGAGCCCAAAATTTCTGTTAAGTGAGACATTTGTTTAAGTGAGTTTTTCCCCATTTTATGACATTTCTTGCCCAAGTTGTTAAGTCAATCATCGCAGCTGATAAGTTAATAGCCTGGCTGTTATTAATCTGTGAATCTCATTTCCCCACTGACTTTGGTTGTCAGAGGGTCACAAAAGCTGATCACATAAACCCAGGATGCTGCAATGGTCATAAGTATGAACCAGTTGGAAAGAATCTGAATTTTGATCTCCTGGCCACAGGGATGCTGGACAGGTTGTATCTGTGAAAAACGATCATAAGTCACTTCTTTCAGCACCATTGTAACTTCAAACAGTCACTAAATGAACTGTTGTAAATCAAGGTATTGCTAACAGGATTATCCCCTGGACGACACCAGGCAAACAGCAAATTCACATATATATTATCTGGAAGTACTGTTTGTTCACTTGTTTTAAAGACATCAGCATGCATTATCCTCAAATGATTCTTTTGAAGTGTGTCTCTATGCTGCTTCTGTATTTTTTGAAATCTCACAAAACATCTGACAGGAGGGAAAATAGCACAGATCATCTTAGTTTATACTCTGCTTATACACCTTGGTCATTATTAGAGGCTCCACTATGAGGTTTCCTATCAAGTGATTGGGGCAAGAGATCCAAGAGAGAGGTCTTCTTGATTTCAACCATCCTCATTAATGGTCCATCTGGCATTCCACAACTTACAGATATTTTAATAATTCTGAACCCATTTCGACTGACTGCCAACTATGCATTGGAATAGTGGAATAGATAAGTAGTCAAATAGATAATGTTATGTTTCATTATTATACATATTTATATTTTATTGCTTTTTAAATTTTTTTACTCTTTTTAAAATGTTTTTTTACAAACTAATGTTTAACTATCTAATTCATCCAAATAGTATCAAGTTTTGGGGTAGATTGGAAATATGAGAAATTAAATAAATAGCATCCTGATGGAAGCATTTCAGTACTAAATATGGATTTTAAAACTTACTAACAGCTAAAATAGTTTGGTTTGTCATTCCCATAGAAACAAAGCTATGTTATATTCATAAATGTAGTTGGGAACAATGAAAGATCAATTATAACAACAACAATGTGCCCTTATGGTAATTGCAGTGCCACTTACAGCCTATAGAGAACAAGTAATAACTGGCAGCAGTGAATGCCATCCAGATTTGAAGGGAGTCTAAAAATATCCATAAATAAAGGACTGTTTTCCTACATACAACAAATTAAGAAATGAGGCTGAGCTCAGAATTAGCCAATTAAGGGTCAAGACTGGTTCCTTGCTAATATTTCTTTAAAAGAAATGTGGAGAGAGAGAAATGGAAGTATCTTCCCTTTTGTTTTGCAAAACCAACCCTTTGTGAAAAAGTTATTACAGTGAAAGTGCCATTTCCGCCTGCTTCTGTTGGTCCATTGGAACTAATTGGTTTGTGAAAAGCCAAAGTATCTGGCCTCATGGCTCATGGCTTATTTGATTTTGATTTGCTTTGATATGTGAACCAAGCTATTGTAGTCTGTAAACCTGATTTCATGGTTCAGATGTGATTTGTGAGTACGTTTTTGCCTTCAACCTTGAATTGCTTTCAACCTTACGATGCTCTTGTCTTCCTATTTTTCTGTAAATATTTGTATAGGTAGTCCTCAGGTTCTCACCTTTTGCTCAGTGATCAAAGTTACAAAGATACTGAATGAGGAGGATTTACAATTAATCAGCAAAGTTGCAGCCATCACAGAGTCCCTTCATGTGATCATGATTTGACTGTCATTTGCAAACTTCCCTGCTAGCTTCTCACAAGCAAAGTCAATGGGGAAGCCAGCAGAAGATCGCAAGTCGCTCCCACTTCTGATTTTTTGCCTGCCTTCCTGCTTGCAGCACCCACCCACCCACTCACCTATGCTTTTGTAGCACCACCAATGACACCCACCCACCCACTCATGGCACTTGCTTGCAGTGCCCACGCTGTGTTTGCATTCAGTGGAAATTTTGGTCCCACTTGCCTTTGTAACCCAAGGACTATCCGTACTGGTTTTTGAACCAGGATTGTGTGATTAAATTTCTTGTACCACTGTGTGAGACTCAAAACAGGACAGTCTTGTCAACTGAGCTGCACTTATTCAAGACTGGTCATCCAATATAGAGGACACATTTTATCTTAAATGTACATGCAATATTGTATGGGGAGTGAGGGATAAACTAGGAGAAGCATTTACTCTCTCACAGATTCAACAGGGTTTCTTCATACTTACCATGGTCATAAACCAGATTCAAAGCATTGAATCAAAGTGATTTAGTTTGAACAGTTTCCCCTTTCTTGCTTCATTGAGAAAGAAGATAGTGTGATGTTCTCCCTGCCCACCAAAACCTCATAAACGCTCTCAGAATTGCCATGTGTAGTGTATTGCTATATTTTTAGTTTGCACTCTGTTGCTATAGAGTGCAAAATAAAGTAATAACAATTGGACTTGTTGAGATTCTAGGAAAAGTGCAGAGAAGAGCAACAAAGATGATTAGGAGACAGGAGGCTAAAACATACAAAGAATGGTTGCTGGAATTGGGTAAGTCTAGTTCCATGAAAAGAAGGACTAGGGGTGACATGACAGCAGTGTTCCAATATCTCAGGGGCTGCCAATATCTCTGAAGAGGGAGTCAAGCTATTCTCCAAAGCATGAGGACAGAGTAAGAAGCAATGGATGGAAACTACTCAATAGAGAAGCAACCTAGAACTAAGAAGAAATTTCCTCACAGTTAGAACAATTAATCAGTGGGACAACTTGGCTACAGAAATTGTGAATCCTCCAACATTGGAAGTCTTTATGAAGAGATCAGATAACTATTTATCTGAAATGGTATAGGGTTTCCTGCCTAAGCAGGGGGTTGGACTAGAAGACCTCCAAGGTCCCTTCTAACCAGTGGTGGGATTCAACAATTTTTACTACCGGTTCTGTGGGCGAGGCTTGGTGGGCGTGGCAGGGGAAGGATACTGTAAAATCTCCAGTCAGAAGTGGTATTTGCCGGTTCTCCGAACTACTCAAAATTTCCGCTACTGGTTCTCCAGAACAGGTCAGAACCTACTGAATACCACATCTGCTTCCAACTCTTTTGTTCTATTTTAAGAAAAAGAGATTGGAATTTCCAAAGTTTTACAATAAATACAGTGTCCAAGGAATACAAGCCTTGTCAGGCAAGACTTAGCCATCAACAATACTTATTTGTGCACAGGAGAAACATGTCTAAAAGCCTGTGTTACCATCCCATGCCCTCTATAATCCAAGCTAGGTGGGAAATTACTTACAGACCGTCTGGATTAACCAAAAATCTTATCTGTCATTCTGCTTATCAAAAGATTTACAGGACCAAATTCCACAGCAGTTGCTCAGAAAACTACACTATCATGGGGATGAACTTTCTGCTGAGAGAAGCCTATCTTCACATCTATGCTCAGGTAATTAACTGATGCCTATAATAACACAGTCTTGTGAGCTGGAAATATGCAGCAGTATATACAGGCCTAATCCCAGGTCTAGAGTGAGGGGCTCTAAAATTTGGCTGGGACAAGAGTGACATCTGTAGGAAATTTACTATTGGTGCAGGTATATTTGATACTAAAAAGATAAAGATGCCCTGAAGTCCAGCTCAGAGGAGGCAAAGAAAGTGACTGGAGAAGGAAGAGGCAGGGAAAATGAAGAGAGTGAACAAATGCATGGAAGTTGGGCACAAAGAAGAGGATGAAACAGAAGGCAGGAAGCTTCAGTAATAGCAGCTCCATGAGTAAGAAAGATGCCATGATATGAAGATATGAGAAGATGATAGCAGAATGGGCAAGACTTAAGCCTTAAGGGAAAAATATCAATGCCTTCAAAATCATAGCAATTACTTTACTGTTAGGAATGGTCATACAATCTGGATCAAGAATTGCACTGTGAGGGATGTTAATTATTGTATTTTTGTTTGCCAGCTGCACCTATCACTGATAAAATTACCACTTGTCTGTTGCAAATCAGACTCTTTTATATTTGGCCCCAAGAACAGTCTAAAAGCTCATACTGTGGTTTTACAGTTCATCAAACAATATGTGATGACCTGGGGCGTGACACAAAAATAACCAGGGCACAAAAATAGAATAAAGTTCCTTTAATGCCTCCAATTTGGCCCCAATGTCCAATTATTCTCAGCTGGAAATCAAACTCTTAAAGAAAACAGTTTACAGAGGGAGTAATTGCAGTCTGCACCCAAAGTAAATTAGAAATAAAAAAACACAACACAAACCACACTGAAGGAATTACTAAGGCAGGCAAGGATAATTAAATGCAGACTTCTACCAGATAATGCAGCCACCACAGTTGGGAGGAAGCCAAAACACAGAAAAGCTCTGACAAGAATAATGCGTGCTTTGCTTCCAGCACTGGGCCATGCGCAGTTTATCCTTTTAACAGTCCTCACAGCTGCAGCCCATGAAGGGGATCAGGGCCCCTTCCTCCCACGTAGACCACGCCACTCATGTTTCTTCCTTATCCTCTCTTCCCTGCGTGCCCTAGGATGAAGAGGGGATGGGCCTGGATCTTCCTCTGAATGCCCAGCCGGCCTGTGCCCTTCCCCAGTTTCCTCCACAACTTCCAGAGCCACACCCCCACTCCCTGTCCGCTGTTCCTCCTCTCCCTCAGAGTCAGACTCCAACAGGGACATGACACAATATGAGGCTGGAGGTACAAAAGGCCAGGGTAGAAAACTGTATATATCAAGAGATACAGGTAATCCTCAATTAAGAACTATTCAGTTACAATGGATTAAAAGAGTTACTTACAACCTGTCCTCAAAATAATGACTGCAGCACACAAACCCGTGGTCACATGGTCACATTTTGGGTGCTTGTCAATTGGCTCACATTTATGATTGGTTGTCGCCTTTTCTGACAAAAAATGCCCATTTGGGAGAATGAATTTGCTGAATGACCACATTGTTTGCTTAAACACCATGGTAACTCGCTTTACAACTCTCATAAAAGTGATTGTAAAATAAAGTTATGCCATGCGGCATAACACAATGCCACAATAACTTACAATCCAAATTCTGGCCTCAATTGTGGTCATTAAATAAGGGCTACCTGTACAATAACTTTGGCTCTCCAGATGTTTCTATAATGCATTCCTGGATGGGGCTTCAGGGAGATTTCATTTGCAACATTTGTAGAGTCACTTCTCTGCTCTCTGGAACAAGAACTATTTGTTAAATCCCAACACCAGAAAGTCTGTTAACAAGAGCTTTGGTGGCTCAGGCTATTAAATGCCTGCTCTTAAGATCCAGCTGTCTACAATTACTGTAGGCTCGAATCCCACCAGGCTCAAGGTTGACTCAGCCTTCCATCCTCTCGGGGTAGGTAAATTGAGGACCCAAGATTGTTGGGGGCAATTAGCTGACCTTGTAAAAATGCCGCTTAGTAATAAGCAGGCATATACAATGGAATGAAGGCTATTGCTGAGTGCATTGGGTTGTGCTCCAAAAAAAATTGTAAGCCGCCCTGAGTCTTCGGAGAAGGGCGGCATATAAATGTAATTAAAAAAAAAATTGTAAATCCTGCCCAACAGTTTGGAACATAGACATGGAAGGCTATTCTGCTTCAAGAACTGAAGACTAAGAATTTCTTATAGGAGTGGTATGGGAGGAAGTATTGATGGAACCCATAGTGATTATATACAGCCAGGGACAGGGTGACAAAGGGTTTTTGATATTGATTCTTGCCCAGCAGGCAAATTGCATGTACAAATCATGTGAATTGTCTTTTAGAGCAATGGTTCTCAACCTTTTCTTCATCATAGCCCCTCTTTAAATGCCTTTTATGGCCATGGAGCGTGGCCATGAAATAACATTTCTTCAAGCCTTCAGATCTGCTCTGATAACATAGCAGCCCCACGCCCACCCCCCAGGTGTCCACTGACCATAGGTTAGGAACCACTGTTTTAGAGCATATCATTCCTTTATTAGCCATCAAAATAATGTAGACCATGGCAGTAATCATGCAAATAACACATAGAGGATGTGCAATTCCAAGTCACAATTAATGCATATTACTTATATTGCTTGATAAACAGTAGTGTGATCTATTTAAATTATAATATTCTACACTTTAAAAAAGTGGACTTGGGAAATCTTATCTTTCTTAAAAATAACTCGTTAAGAAATTTCAGCAACATTAAAAAAACATTATTTCTCCTCATTCTACTTTACACCAAGGGGGAATTTTATTTGGAATGGTGCAAGTTTGCCACCCAGTGTTCAAAAAACAGTATTTCACATCTACTGTCTGAATTAAGGAATTACGGTAGTTTATTTTCTTGAAGCAATAATCTATTTGCTCTCAAGAACACAGAGCAGCAGGCATGGAGATAATCCCTTAAAAATATTGTCATATCTTAAAATGCATTTTAAGCCATTCTCTCTCCCCCTCTTCCTCCCTCCCTCTCTCTCTCTTTGAATCTGTGCAATAATTAAGACTGATTTTCAATGGATCCTGAAATATAATTCTACATATATTTTATAAAATACTTTTTCTTGGCCAAATTTCATAAACACCGCTCAAACTGAAAGGCACAAAATAAAATGTTTAAGGATATAATGTCAACTCTAGGAGCATTTCTAAGCAGCAAGCATAATCTAGAGTGGTATTTGGACTTTTAAGACAATAGAACTGATTGATCAATTTGGATCTTGTTGATCAATATAAAGAATCAACAACTTGATCTTTTCTTCTCTTCATATCATTTATAGAAATCTCTCAGATAAATAGTATACTTGAGAATGGTGACATTTAAAATTTCATTTTTTATCCACACTTATTGAAGTTATGAAATTACATATTGTATTATCCAATTGTTTTGTTAACACTCATGAAAAATGTTTGGTAATCACTTTTGATTGATAGTAGTTAAATATCACTTTGGGTTGAGAGCAGCTAAACATGGAGGGAGGAATCTCTACTCACTTCTACTGTACAATTTGTTTGTAAGAAACTAAGCAGATTGACAAATTAGGAGTCTATCGAAGGAACAGGAAAATTCATGGTGAATTTCAATATTTATTTATTGTGGCAATCAGAAGATGAGAGAGATGATTGTCTGATAAAAGTAATTGCCAAAGTGTTAATAGTAGTGAAATCATGTGTAGTTCCGAAGTGGAAGAGCTCTGAACACTGTAAATATTGGACAAAATATACTAATAGATTAATAGATTTAAAAGGTAGCTCTACTTTATACAGAACTGTTTATATACATGTATACCTATACCTATTGTATAGCCATTTAAAAAGATAAAATATTACTTTCCTCACCTAGAATAAAACATAACATGCATCTGATATGTAAGTATATGCATGGCTAGTTAAGACTGTTGAAGATAGGTCACATACAAAAATCTGGAAGATGTGAATCCTTCCTTCCCATTTGTTTTTGAAGGAGAGTATACTTGTGAAAGAACAGCATTTTGTATTTTTTCTGCTGCTTTTGGGGGCTGGGGGAGAAGTGGGAGAGGGGAACCAGAGCTTCTAAAAGGAGCAAGTTTGTTCCTCCTCCTTTTTCCTTTACTAAGCTACTGGCTTCCTAGAACCTCCATGAATCTCTCTCCTTTTTGTCTCCTAGCTGGTCAGTTGGTGTTAAAAGGAATTACAATAAAAGCAGGAGGGTGTCAAAAATATTACCACTTCTGCTTTTTAAGGGCACATTTCAAGGTTGCAAGCCTAGATTTGGGAGGAAGAAAAAAGTAAAAAAAATCAAGCCATAGCCGGGGTTGAGGGGACAGGAACAGCAAGGAGCAATTGGCAAATTGGGAGCAACAGAGGAAGGAGAGGCAGCTACAGACAGTCTGGTTAAAGGCAAAGCAACAATAACAGAAAGAATAGAAAAACAAGTCCAGCGGAACTGAAATTTGCCACTATATGAATCCTTTAGCAGCTAAGCCATAGCCACACATCTACAAGTATCTACACATTTACACCAATCCAGAACTCTGATGGAAGAGGCTGTGGAGAAAAGAGTCCAAATGCTAACAGTGGGTGAAGTTGACTTAGCAACATATAAAGGGACAGTCATCAATTCTGCAGAGATAGCGCAACAGCTTGCTTTATAGTATGCTTCCAAACAGAGAGCTTGTAGAGACATAATATCTGAAGCTACAGAAAGTGTACTTAAACACCTAATATTTCCGGAATAATAGAAAAAACCCTGAGGTGTAGGAAGCAAGAATAAGATAGGCACAAGGGTATGATAGACTTAATAAAGGCTTTATTTTTGTTGATCTTACAGTACTTTTGTAACTGCTCAGCAATAAAGTATCTTGTGTTAGTAAAATCCCATCCACCCCATTTACCAAACAAAAATGAGCCTGTGACACAGCTTTTACATTTGTTTAAATTTTAGTTTTTGTAAATTTTCTAATTACTTTTCTAATTAAAAAAAAATCCAGTGAATCTTTATTAGAAGAAAACATGATTGTGGGAAGAGCTGTAAAAGCTAGATCTATGTGTCATTCTCTGCTTTATTCCATAGAAGTAAGACATATAAACCATTTTATCAATTAGAATTCTTATAGACCTGGAGTTCATTAAAAAAAAATCTCAAACAAGCTCTGTAGGACTGTTCATTCAGGGTCAGCAATGAGGTGATAATCTTAAATGACAAAGTGAATTACAGTAAATACATTAGAGAAAATGAACCAAAGAATCAGCCGTTGAGAATGGGTAACTCAACACTGCATTACAGCCAACCCTCAAGGCCATTATGTCTCTATTCAAGACAACTATACAAAATTGCAGTTACTTTGAAAACCAAGAGTATCATAGTAACTTCTATTTTGCCTCCACCATGCGGTGCAAGCATATAGAGGAAAGCAGTACTTTCAGTATAATAGTATATACCGTAATCTTCTTCCTTGAGAAAATTGGTTCACAATCCTGAGAACACTGAAGAATTGTTAAAAAATCATAAGAGATGAATATGGAGAACCATACTCAAATGCAATTATGAGATGGATGGTATGCAGATACTTCCTTAGCGATACCAAGAATGAAATTATCTGTTTTAGGGTTTTTAAAACTATATGTTGCTTCCAAAAAAAACCCCAAAGGACTGCTGCATTTCTGTTTTTACCTATCAGAATATTACGTTCAATTATAGCCTTGTAAAGATTTCCAATTAAGGTTCTGGTATATTAGAGAACAAAGAAACTGGCACGATCAGCCAGCATTAGGATCAAGCATGATGCTTTGGGATTTGGTAGCACTTTGGTAAAGACCAAATGCATTTATGAAATGTATGCGAGCATCCACTCAGTTTTATATAAAGAAAATGACATAACTGTAAAATATATGCATATACAAACTGAAAAATAATTTTTCATTATATTATTATGAAGGAATTGTTTTTTTGATCTGACACTCTCTTAGACCTCGTTATGAAACCTCACATGGAAAAAAAAGTTCAAAAGGTAGATAATCAGACACAGTAAACAATTCAAAATAGGTGAATTTCAAAAAATTTCCAGCAATACTGCTTAATTCTCAAATATATTTGTTTCTAGATTATTCTCTCTGAAAAATAAAAATCAAAGAAAAGAAAAGCTTGTGGGGCGATACTTGGAATATCTGTACAATACTTCTATTTCAAAGGCAGATTTTGAGAGAATGATAAGGAAAAACTAAGAAATAAATTGGAAGAAAATCCAACATGTTTCCAAACTTTTGTAATATATACACAAATGAACACATCATTCAGACAGTATGAAAATCAGTTTAATACAGTGCATTCATATTTAAAATAAATGTATGTTTCTGCATGAGCTATCGGTTGTCACAAATAGCAAACATCCAAGTGCTATATAGAAAAGTGTACAGCTAGAACAGAAGTGTAAATGTAATTTATTTCCATAACAAAATAATTTATCATTCCAAACCCACTTCACCAATTAAATTGGGAAAAGTGGCCAAGTTTAATATCATGATGAGAGGCATTTCAGTGTTGCCAATATAAATACAGACTTTAAAGTACTAAATGCCTAATGCAACTGTACATCTAAACACAGTAAGCCAATAATGGCTTATGAGTTTTCATTTTGTAATACTTTACAAGACTTCTAAAAATTTCATTCAACTTAAGTTACCACTTTCACATCCCAAGTCTCAACATAGTCAGAATTCTGAAAGATGAGGATCCAGCAATGGCATTAGCTAAGTCCAGAAGCTGAATATTGGAGTGTTTGGCCAATAACATTTATTATTTAAAGGAATTCAACATTGTATAATACAGGTGCCCTCCTTGGAAACTTTTGTTTACTTTGTTCAAACCATGCTCTGTAGAATGTAATTCCTAGTTTTGGGCTTAAAGAAATAAAAGACTTTGCGCTTAATGTAGTCTCCCAAGTATATGTGCACCTTTAGCAACAGGTGACCAGTCCCAATTATTTATGCAGTTCACTGCTAGTACAGTTACATGTTTTCAGCCCAGGCTTCAAGCTCTTTCATGTCATCATCCTCTTCCTCTTCTTTTTTCTTAGCTAGAAGCAAAGCACAATAGTACAGAATTAAACATTTTCCTTTCAATGCTGATTTAATTACCACATATGTGCAAGGTATAAAAACCCCTATAAGTTAGAAAAATCATTAGACTGCTATGATGAATGAATGAAACTAGAAATTTATGCAAAACCTGTTGTTAAATTAAGCCGAAATATAATAGGAAATTACACACATCAGACAAAGAAAAAAAATTGACAGGTGAAAACATAAGATCTCACTACTTATATTGTAACCAATGTTTTATGTTATGCAGTCTACAATTAGTTTATATTTCCAAGAACCATTTTAATGGCATATCAACCTTTTTGTCATGTAGTCACAATTTGTAATATTGTCCCAATCTCAAATTTCCACCATGTAGTTTATAACATTAGATCAATCAATCAGAAGAGAGCTGCAAGGGATCTTGGAGATCTACTAGACCAATCCCTGGCTCAAGCAAAAGATCCTATACCATTTCAGACAAGAGACTGATAAGTCTCTTCTTAAAACCTCCAGTAATGAAGCACCCTTTCTCCTTAATTCCAGGTTGCTTCTCTCCTTCAGGAGTTTCCATCCATTGTTTCTTGTCCTACCCTCTGATGCTTTGGAAAATGTGGGAGCTACCTCAAATACTGGAATACTGGTATCATGTCCTCCCTAGTTCTTGTCTCTAGACCAGCCAAGCCCAAACCCTGCAACCGTACTTCATGTTTTCATTTCCGGGCCTTTAATGATCTTAGTTGCTCTTCTTTGCACTTTTTCCGAAGTCTCAACATCTTTTTTGTAATGAGGTGTAGTATTCCAGGTGTGGCCTTACTAAGACTTTATAAAGCGGTGCTAATACTTCATGTGATTTAGATTCTATACTTCTGTTTATACAACCAAGGGTTGTATTCGCTTTTTAGGCTGCTGCCACACACTGCTGGCTCATGTTTAAGTGACCGTCCACTAGGACCCTAAGGTCCCTCTCACAGTTACTGTTTTTGAGCCAGGTTTCGCCTGATCTATACTTGTCAACCTTTGGGTTTTCCTGCCCAGGTATACAAACTTGCTTTTTCCACATTAAATTTCATTTTGTTGGATAGGGCCCATTGTTCAAGTCCATCAATATCTTTTTGGATCCTGAGCTGGTCTTCTGGCGTGTTGGTTATTCCTACCAGTTTAGTATCATTACTATGTACTTTTACAGTTCTATAAAACTGTTACTGGAGAAGAGATTAGATATTCCGATAAAACAAACAAATGTTAGATGTAGATACAACAAGATATTTTTTAAAATAAATTGAGCAGTGGCAACAGCGCAGCAGAGGTGGATTTCTGCCTTGTAAATACTGTTCAAAAATAAATTATGCAAATAGGGTATATGTGAGTATATACAGCATATAGTACAGCAAATACATTTGTCGTAAGACATCACTTTCCAACATTTACCAGGCTTTGAAGGTATAGCTATAGAGGGCACGTTGGGTAGTGGAACATTCTCTGGACCACTGATTTCCAACAGGTTTTTATCCAGTTCTTCCTGCTCTAGTTCTTCTAATTCAGCCATCAGCTCATCCTGTAATGGAACAAATGAGAAAAAAATCATTGCTTGTATTAGTATCTGTAATCGCATTTACTAATATTGTATTACGGGAAAAATAGTTTTAATGTATTTTTATGAACCACTGGATGTAACTGGATTTTCTCAGAGTCTCACAATATGTTGGATTTGAGCACCATCCAGCTCCACAGTAATTCAGAGCAACTCCCAATATAAAACAACAATTTGTTTATTTATAGTTATTTATTTATAACATTTATTGGCCATCCACCTTACCATAGGGTAACTCTGAGCAGCTTGCAATCATAAAAGATAAAATTATATACAGTAAAAACACTAAATTAATACAAGCTAAACACTACAGTTCAATTAAAGATGAGGAGAGAAGGAACAGAATGGGGGAGGAGGTGAGATCTGTTGTTACCAGCCACTTCTACTATGATGCTCCTGCATTGGAACCCCAAGATAACTAGCAGAGCCAGGCCTTTAGGCTCTTACAGAAGGTCAGGAAAGTTGGAGCCAACCTTACCCCAGGGAGCAAAATAATAATGGCATTATGCACAGGCATAATGGCAGAGAATAGTTTTCTCCTGAACCCCGGCAGCCAGAATACTTGGGCTGACAGGGCCCTCAGCATGCTTCCCGCACCAGCATGGGTGGGATGGGCCGACCCCAGTGGGATGAGACAGTCCCACAAGTAGCCTGGACCCATGCCGTGAAGGGCTTTAAAGATGATTACCAACACTGTGGATTCTACCCAGTGACCAACCAGCAGCCAATGCAGCTTGTGAAGCTCTGGTGTTACATGGGTTATTGTTTGGGCCCCAAGAACTATTCGTGCTGCTGCACTCTGCGCCAGCTGTAGCTTCCAAATGCTCTTCAATAATAGTTCCGTGTTCAGTGCCATACAATAGTCCACTTGTGAGATGATTAGGGCCTGAATGACTGAGTGCAGGGACTCCTGATCCAGGAAAGGCTGCAACTGGCGCACAACCTGAAGTTGTGCAAAGGCTCTCCTAGCTGCAACTGCCACCTGCTCTTTGAGGAGGAGTTGTGAGTCCAGAACAACCTCCAAGTTTCAGACTAGAACCATCTAGGGCAGTGCCACCCCATCCAGAGTGGGGTGACAAAGATCTCGGGCCCTATGCACCCAAAGCCATCCAGTCGTGCCAGGGTTCAGTCAAAGTTTCTTGTCCCCCATCCAGCCCCTCACAGCCTCCAGCACCGCAAGAGGGCAGCAGTATCACTTGTGTCACCAAGTGTGGAAATATAAAGTTGGGTATTGTCAGCGTACTTCTGATGTCTCAATCCATGGTAACAGATGATTTCACCCAGTGGCTTCATGAACAAGTTAAAAAGGAGAGGAGAAAGTACCAAGTCCTATGGCATACAACAAGATAACTATCGAGGGCTGGACTTCTCACTCCCTATAAACTCAAGTGACACCGGCCATGGAGAAAGGAGACAAATCAGCACAAAACTGTGCTACCCAGCCCCAGACCCTGTAGCCAACCCAAAACGATATCATGTTTGATGATATTGAAGGCTACTGGGAGATTAAGGAGCTGCTGATACAGTTCTACAGAGGAATTATTGAGTCTATCATCTGCACCTCTATAACTGTCTGGTTTGGTTCTGCAACCCAACAGGACAGACGCAGACTTCAGAGGATAATTAGGACTGTAGAAAGAACAATTACTACCAACCTGCCTTCAATCAAGGACCTGTATACTGCATGAGTCAAAAAGAGGGCTGTGAAAATATTTACAGACCCTTCACATTCCAGACATAACCTGTTTCAATTCCTTCCCTCAAAACGATGCTATAGAGCACTGCACACCAGAACAACTAGACACAAGAACAGTTTTTCCCCAAACGCCATCACTCTACTAAACAAATAATTCCCTCAACACCGTCCAAATATTTACAAAGTCTGTACTACTATTACTTACTCTTCTTATCACTCCTTATCACCCATCCCCTCCCACTTGTGACTGTATGACTGTAACTTTGTCGCTTGTATCCTTACTATTTATATTGACTGTTTCCTAGTATGATTTGATTGCTTATTGTACCCTATGACTATTATTAAGTGTTGTACCTTATGATTCTTGACTCTTGACTAATGTATCTTTTCTTTTATGTATACTGAGAGCATTTGCACCAAGTCAAATTCCTTGTGTGACTAATCATACTTGGCCAATAAAAGAATTCTAATTCTACTGAGAGATTAAGAAGAGTGAAGATGGTTTAACAACTGTGGTTCTTACCAGGTGACCACATCAGCATGTACAATGTTTTCTAAACCATGATAATGCATTATTCATGAGTAATTAGCCCTCTAATACAGTATTTTAAATCACTGAGCTTCCTAACCACTGTATGTCTGACACATAATGAAATTATTTTTAGTTATTTATTCTTACGTCATCAAATTCTTCACCAATTCCTACAGGCTTGGAGATAGCAGTTGAAATTTCATCAGCTAATTCTTGCTGTTCTGCAATATCTTGCATGAGTTCATCTACTTTATCAATATCCCTGTAAGAGACCAATTTGGTAAGTTTCATCCATTCAGGTAAATATCTTGGAGATCAATTAAAATGACCAGGCATTTCTGGAAATCTATATTGAAATCATTTCAACACTGATTTAAATTAAGTTATTTTAATTTAATTTAAATTCTTTTAATATTAGACTGAACAGTTTATGAAGATGAGTTACTATAATTATTTGCAATACAATAAGGATTTATTCCAGTTAGAATTCAAATTGAGATCAAAGAAGTGAAATGCCTTTTATGCTACATGAAAAATGATTTCAGTATACAAAGTAGAATGCATTTATGAATAATCACAGAAATCAGCTATAATAAGTGTTTAAATTTTTCCAAAACAAAGGGATTGGAAATTATTAAGCAAAATTAGCATTTCTTTGCCTTATACATTAATGCTGCATGTTAATAATTTCACAATGCTTTACACTTGGGGGTGGGGAATCTGAATTCTAAAACTTGTGATCTGTTTTCCCTGGATCAATTCTGAAATTTTTAAAAATTGATTTTTTAGACAATGGCCAAAAATGTCTTGCATTAAATTAAACCAAAAACACTGCAGATCCTAATCACTGCTTTGTACTCATCCCTCCAGAAAACCAATAAGAAGGATATCTTACATGTTATCATGAGCAGCTTTCATTGCTTTTGCAGCAAAACCCATATTCTTGAGCACTTCAGTGTTGGTATTAGCATTTTCCAAAGCTTCCCTCTGGAATTCAATTGTGGAGAGTGTGCCATCAATTTGAGCAAGTTGCTTTTCGTTTTTCTTTTCGTTTTAGAGCTTGGAGTGCAGCTGGATAAAAAATAACACAAAGCATGATTGATACATAATGTGCCTCTACAACTGTCTCTGCTAGAATGCTACCCAGAATATAAAACCACTTCAAATGTGTGCTCACAATTATTTCTCTTTATTTTGCTGCAAACTTCAAAATTAATATTATTATTATTATTACCAACAGATAGTCTTTCCAAGGCAAATAAATGTTATTTATTAATTCTGAATCTAACTCCAGGATAAAAACCCACCAGATCCGATTCATAGCATTGACAGTGGAATATTCAGTGGAACTCAAATAGGCATGCTGAACAACCTTCAGTCCATTTTTCTCAAAACCAGGAGAAGAAAAAAAAAGAAAACTAAAACTATATATTTACTGAAGTTACTAGTGTTTATGGAA
This sequence comes from Naja naja, assembly GCA_009733165.1. NCBI lineage: Eukaryota > Metazoa > Chordata > Lepidosauria > Squamata > Elapidae > Naja > Naja naja. Next base: position 36,423,090 of record CM019150.1, read on the forward strand.
AGTACAAATGGGAAAACAGGAATTAGAATTCTATCTATGGGATCTAAAATAGCTGGGAGGAGGCTGTCATTTACTTGACTCTCTCATTAAATTCCATCAAAATCTTAACTTACACTACACCATCAACCTTAGTTCTGACCTATTCACTTTCTTGACATCACAAAAAATTATACAATAAACAATAAACACCATGTTATACAGGAAACCCACAGATCATAATGCACAGCCATATGCTTCCAGCTTCCATTGAGAAAATAAACAAGTATTATTTATCAGTAGAATCTATGCATTTGGTCTGAGATGCTCAACTGATGAAATAAAGCCAGGCTTTTGGGAGACTGAATTACCTAATCAAATCAGTAAGCAATCGATAATTCCTAGGAAAGACATCCAAAAAAAAAATAGATCATTAGTTCTCACAACTCATAGTTAGAGCCATTCAAGCACATTATTAATATACAACCCATGCTACAATCCAAATAATACTGCACTTTCTCAGGCATTGAGTGACAGTCCATGCTTGCATATAAGCAACCCCTAAAGTGAAACAGAGTCTCAGAAAAAACAATAAAACAATGTTAAGTAAGGAACCAGAACCAGCAAAAATCCAGTTATCTAATTTGTTCCCTAGATACATATTTTCATAGAATCATAAGAGTGGAAGAAACATTATCATTATCGTTGCTGGGAAGCAGAACCGACTAGGTAGTTCCGCCCCAGGTGCCTAATGGACCCGGAGAGGTTCCAGATGGCGCTTGGGTTGATTCCTGCCTCCCTTACCCACAGCCCGGTTGAGCTCCTGGTGGACGCCTGGCAAAGAGCTGCTTCCAGGGCTCTTGACCACGTTGTTCCTTTGCGGCCTCTGACCCAGTGCAGATCCCAGTTGGCTCCCTGATTTTCCGCGGAGCTCTGGGAGATGAAGCACCAGAGGAGGGGCCTAGAGAGCAGTTGGAGGTCCAGCCGGTCCAAATCTGACCGATCGCAGTTAAGAACCTTTACTAGGTCTTATCTTGCGGCGATGGGAGCGGCAAAGTATGCTTACTTCTCCGCTCTCATTGCATCTGCAGATAATCGCCCAGCTGCCCTGTTCAGGGTCACCCATTCCCTCCTTAACCAGGAGACGAGGGAGGACCCTTTGCAGGGGCGGGCCGAGGAGTTTAGTCAGCATCTGTCAGACAAGATCGCTCAGATTCGGGCTGGTCTGGACTCTGACTGGTCAGAGTCTGATGGGGGCGAGGCGATGGATCTTGTGGATACCATTTGGGAAGAATTCGATCCTGTGACTCCGGATGAGGTGGACAGGATCATGGGGAAACTGAGTGCTGCCACGTGTTTATTGGACCCATGTCCCTCCTGGCTGGTTTACGCCACCTGGGAGGTTACACGAGGCTGGCTCCAGGCAGTGGTCAACGCTTCTTTGAGTGAGGGATCCTTCCCCTCTGCCTTGAAGGAGGCGGTGGTGAGGCCCCTATTAGATCTCTCAGCGGCTTTCGATACCATCGACCATGGTATCTTACTGCGAAGCCTCAAGGGGTTGGGAGTGGGAGGGACTGTTTTACGGTGGTTCTCCTCCTACCTCAGGCCGCTCGCAGTTGGAGTTGGTGGGGGGGCGGAGATCGACCCTGAGGCCCCTCCCTTGTGGGGTGCCCCAGGGGTCAGTTCTCTCTCCCTTCCTGTTCAACATCTATATGAAACCACTGGGTGAGATCATCCGTGGTTTTGGGATGAGGTATCATCAGTATGCTGATGATACCCAGCTTTTTATCACCACCCCAAACCAACCCGTGATGTCACGATGCCTGGAAGCGGTACAGATCTGGATGGGGAGGAACAGGCTTCAACTCAACCCGGCCAAGACTGAGTGGCTGTACGTACCAGCATCTCGGGTTATCCAGGATGTTCCTTCCTTAGTTATGGGGGGAGAGGTGTTACCCCCCATTGATAGGGTGCGCAACTTGGGCATCCTCTTGGATGCACAGCTCAGTTTAAGAGGATCAGGTGGGAGCCGTGGCCAGGGGGGCATTTGCCCAGGTTCGCCTGGTGCACCAGCTGCGCCCCTATCTGGACCGAGATGCCTTATGTACGGTTACTCATGTGCTCGTTACCTCCCATATAGACTACTGCAATGCTCTCTACATGGGGCTGCCCTTGAGGACCACTCGGAGGCTTCAACTGGTTCAGAATGCGGCCGCGCGGGTTGTGATGGGAGTATCCCGATACTCCCATATTACACCCCTCCTGCGTGAACTGCATTGGCTGCCGGTTGCCCCCCGGGTGAGATTCAAGGTGCTGGTAATCACCTATAAAGCCCTACATGGCTTAGGGCCGGGGTATTTGCAGGAACATCTACTGCCAGCAACGACTGCCCAACGTCCCATGCGCTCCCACAGACAGGGCCTCCTTGGGGTGCCGTCGGCCAGACAGTGTCAGCTGGCAACCCCCAGGGGTAGGGCTTCTCTGTGGGAGTGCCCACTCTGTGGAATCAGCTGCCCCTGGAGCTTCGGATGGCTCCTGACCTTCGATCCTTCTGTCGTGACCTGAAAACATGGCTCTTCCAGCTTGCCAACCTGGACTGATGGGAGGGGGGTTAGTGGTGGTTTGTTAGTTTAATTAGTATATTGGGATGTTCGTTTAATTTTTTTAAGGTTTGTACTGTATGTTTTTTATTGTTTTGAGATGTCCTGAGTCCTTCAGGAGATAGGGCGGCATAGAAATCCCAATATAAATAAATAAATATAAATCATATCTACCCTACTCTACACTGCAAGATGCACTATATCAGTCTTGTAAGTGACTATCAAACCTCTATTTGAAAATCTCCAGTGAAAGGGAAGAAGTCCATGTAGTGAGTTATTCTACTGACTGGAGTTCTTACCATCAAAATGTTCTTCCTAATGTTCACACCCTCCTATTAGTTCTAGTCTTACCTTGTGGAGTTTAGGAGAATAAGTTTGAACCCTCTACAACACGATTGCCCTTTCTAGGTTCAAGACCCGAGCGCCATGTAATGGGATGGATCCCTGTTGCTTGCCCCAGCCCCTGCCAACCTAAGCAGTTTGAAAGCATGCAAATGTGAATAGATAAGTAAGTATCATTTTAGTGGAAAGTTAACAGAGTTCTCAGCATAGACTCATGCTGGCCAATGCTGGCTCCTCAGCTAAGAAACAGAGATGAGCACCACTCCCTAGAGCCGTGATGGCGAACCTGTGACACACAGAGCCATTTGTGCCAGCACGCAAGCTGCAGGCAAACTTACCTCACTGCTACATTTTGGCCTGTTTGAGGCCTTTTTCAGCCTCCCAGAGTTTCGAGGAAAGCCTTTGCAGGCCAAATAGGCCCATTTTATCACTTCCTGTATTTCCGGAAATAACAGAAGTTATGAAACAGGCCCATTTTTCAGCCTGCAAAGGCTTTCCTCGAGTCTCTGGGAGGCCGAAAAAGGCCTCAAACAGGCCAAAAATCAGCTGTGAGGCAGTGTAGATAAGGGGGCGGAAGGGGGGAATTGCGCATGTGCAGGGGGCATGGGGGTGCACGCATTGCCTTCTGGGTGCTGGCATGTGCGTGCACGATTTTTGGCACAGGAACTCAAAAGGGTTGCCACCACTGCCCTAGAGTCATAGATGACTGGATAGGGGAAACTTTTACTTTTACCTATGACATGATTCAACTTTAACTTATCAATGTGAAATTAAATGGCAAGTCACTCTTATTAAGCCACAGAATCCATGTAGGTCTCTAATATAATCAAGGAGGCAACTCAAGTTGAGCAGAGACATACAAAATATTGTATAATTTTACATGAATCCAAAGTATTCCCTTAGTACAGGAGTCCCCCAACCCTGGGCTGCATAAGCCTGCCATTTGCACAAAGGGAGCTGGTGCTCACAAGCCAGACAGGTTGGGGACCGCTGCCTTCATTTCCCACTCAGGCTACTTCAATACCTGATCAAATTCTACATAGCAGAATTTAATTTGGGAGGGATGGTAGGGAGAGAGATATTATTGGAAATAATTGGAATAGACAAATAAGTAACAATTTGCACCTATTATTTATTTTTTATCATGCATTTATTTTTTATAAATAACTCAATGTAATGAATATACCTAACACTCCTTCCTCCTCCTATTTTCCCACAGAAACAACCTTGTGAGGTTGGTTGGGCTGAGAGAGAGTGACTGACCCAAAGTCACCCAGCCGGCTTTCATGCCTAAGGCAAAACTACAACTCAGTCTTCCAATTCTTAGCCTGATGCCTTAACCACTAGATCAAACAGACTTAATGCTTAGGAATTAATATGGTCAAAAATGAGATGCCACCAATGATAATGTAAGAGACAAATCAACTAAAAGCATTATAAAATGGTTGATTACACATCTACTGTACACAGAATCTAAAAGATTCTAAAAATCTTAAGTGTTTTTTATATATATCTTACAACTCTACACAATATTCCCCAGACACCTGTTATGCCCTGGATGCTACTGGAATGGGAGGGAGGTCCCTTCAAATTTACTTGAATATCCAACACTCATGATACTATTGAGATGTGAATAAAAGAACCATTCTAAGTAGGATCCTTTTCATTATGAGACTTGCAGCTTACAATCAAAGGTTGCTCCCTCAATCATGGATGTCAGAAACAGTAGAAACTTCTCTCAAAAATTTTGCTCTTCTGTGCTAACTGATGTTAGTGCATTTAGTTTCTGCAATCATTCTCGATTGCAACCATTCCATCCCATAACTTTTGAGGTCAAAGGGGCAGCTGAAGAAAGCCTACAATGTCCACAATTCTGACCCTACCTATAGATGAATAGAATAGAATGGAATAGAATAGAATTCTTTATTGGCCAAGTGTGAATTTGCCTTGGTGCAAATGCTCTCAGTGTACATAAAAGAAAAGATGCACTGGTTTACTCACAAAAGATGCACAGGTTTACTCACCTACCTATAAGATACAAATGTTTACTCACCTACCTATAGAATAACAGGTTTACGCACCTACCTATAAGATGCACAGGTTTACTCCCGAGTAAAAACACAGAACACAGTCCACCTTTTACACTACCCTACCAGCTCGCTTGACCATCCAAGGAGGGCGTTCAAATTCACCTCATCCGAGTCCACCCACAAACGCGAGATGGGATTCCTCCATGACTCCGATCAGCCGGACTCACCGCGCTTATTCTTGGTGCCGTGTTTGCGGGCCGCCAACAGCTCCTGCTCGATCTTCTCTTCCAGGAACTCCTGTTTTTTACTCAGCATGTCCTCGGTCTCTTTAAGCCTCTGGATGGCCTCCTGGGGAGAAGGGCCCTTCCCGCCGCCTTTCTCCCCCGGGCCGATCCCGAACAACTTCCCCAGCAGCCCGGACATGGCTGGACCTCACGCGAGGAGAGGGACCGATCGAGAACCCCAGCCCAGAGGAAGTAAGGAAAAGAGGGAGAGGAGGAGGATGCTGGTTGCTTCCGAGACGCAGAGGTGGTCGTGGCGGAGAAAGGTGATCCCTGCGGTCCCCTCGAACCGTCGACCGGGTTAGTTGGCCGCACAGGCCAAAGGCCCGACACTGACCCCCTTCTTACACCAGCCCTCGGCAGCGCATCAGCCCCAAGTGCCCCCCCACCCCCGCGACTGACTCACGGCCCGGAGTAGAACTGCCCACTATCCCATTCGTCACTCGTAGAGCTACGGCAACAGCGGTAACCCCGCCCACCTCCGTCTGTCTCTCGGCTCAAGTGGGTGTGAATAAGCGGCAAAGGCTGCCGGGAATTGTAGTGTTGCTCGAGAAGGGACGCTGTTGCACAAATGTGCTTAGACATACCCTGTCGTCAGTTCCTGAGTCGCGGTAATAGTTTCATCCATAAAATCGTCGACTAGTAGCCTCGTTTTTTATGTATGCATTTTGAAGCTCTCAGTTCATGCAGCAGCCAGATATCACAACATAAATAACGTGCTTCAAAGAGGTTTTTTTTAAAAAAAAAAACGGCGTTGGTTTAAAAGACTTTTCTCGGGTTTTTTTTCTGAGGCTTGAGAGAATACTATTTTTAAAAGAAACAAAAAGGATGCTTTTGATGCTTATGTCTTGTGCCCTTGCTTGCTGTGTATTTTTGCTAGACCATTTCACTGGTTTTTATGTCAGCGTTTCCAAACATGCTGTCTTGCTCATTTCATTTGACTATCACATGAATTTGACTTTTGAGAATATGGAACTTTTAAAATATTTTAGCCTTCAATCAACAAAGGGCCTTTTTGTTGGTATGCTCTAATGTTCTGCCATCAATGCTGCTTCAGAGATCAAGATTTTCTTCATTCAGTACTGTACTATATTACTGTATAGTTCAATTGAAATGAAAAATGATAATCCCCTGACTGTGGTACACACTTTATCCATTGATATCTATGCTGTGTAAATCTATCAGGAAAATCTGATGAATATTATGTATATTTTTCATGTATGTATGTTTTTTGTTCTGTCAAACCATACACCAGTGGAAAATTAGCTAGGTTTTCAACTATTCCTTCTACCATTCATTAACAAGTAATTAAACAATCAAATTGCTAGTTATTTTGTGTACTGTATTAATGTTGGCGAATAGCCTGCTGATTTTAAGTTATTTTGGCTGTGGTCTCTATATCTGGGTGCTGACTTTAGGCCATGAGAAGGTGAATATCAATCAAATCATGAGAAATTTGTCATCATTGCAGACATTGAATTGTCTGTAACTTTGAATTTGGTATCAAAACTATCACTGAAAAATAGTTATTGTAACATTACTCACTCCTCATAGCTGCAAGACGTGCAGACAGAAGTAGTTGTGAAAGAGAACAATGACCCCAAATGTTCTCTGCTGACTTCCTAGGGTTCAACTGACTGCTGCTTTCCTACAAATCCAATAGGCAGAGGTGCCATGTCCATAGACTAAGTTGGCAATATGTAACTCACTATTTTCCAGATGTTTTAATCAATTCTCACAATCACTAGTATGCTGGTTGGTATTAAAAGTCTAAAACACATAGAAAACACCAGCCTTAATTGTTTCCACAAAGCCAAACAACAGATTCACCTCACACGGAGCAAGCTTGAAATGGCTCATGGCCTGTTTTTTCAGTGTGAGGAAAAGGAAAAACTTGATGCAACTTGGTTTGGTTCTTTTCTTAAATTGATTAAGGGGAATGATATAAAGCAGGGCCTCAAACTCCAGCCTGTGGGCCAGATGTGTCATGCACTGGCCATGCCCATGCCTGGTTTAGCAAAGGGGGGGAAAGTCCCAATACGTCACGTAACAACACTGTGAGAACGTGAGTTTGACACCCCTGATATAAAGGATGAAATACTGAAATACTCATTGTATTTTGAAATGTTTTAAACTGTAATAAATTTTAAAAACTGATTTTTTAATGGATTTTTTTTCAATACAGAATAGAGCTGGAAGCAACCTTGGAGGTCTTCTAGTTTAATACCTGCTCAAGCAGGAGACGTATACCATTTCAGATAGGTAGCTGTCCAGTCTTTCCTTAAAAACCTCCAGTGATGAAGCACCCACAACTTCTGAAAACAAGCTGTTCCACTTGTTAACTGTTCTCACAGTTAGGAAGTTTCTCCTCTATTCCAGCTTACTTTTCTCCTTGATTACTTTTCATCCATTGTTTCTTGTCCTGCCCTCTGGTGCTTTTGAAAATAAGTTGACCCCCTCTTCTTCGTGGCAGCCCTCAAATACTGGAATATTCCTATCATATCACCCCAGTCCTTCTTTTCTCTAGATTAGTCATACTCAATCCCAAAACTGCTTCAAATGTTTCAGTCTCCAGCCTTTAATCATCTTAGTTGCTCTTCTTTGCACTTTTTCCAAAATCTCAGCATCTTTTTTGTAATGTGGTGACTAAAACTGGATGCAGTATTTCAGGTATGGTCGGTTTTATAAAGTGGTACTAATACTTCAGGTGATTTTCATTCTGTGTTTATACCACCAAAAATATAAGCTTTTTGGCTGCCGCACTGTTGCCTCATGTTTAAGTGACTGACCACCAGGTCTACAAGTTACTGTTTTTGAGCCAGGTTTTGCCTAATCTTTACTTATACCATTTTTGTTGGAGGGCCCATTGTTCAAGTCTGCAAATATTTTTTTGGATTCTGAGCTTGTCTTCTGGGATTGTCTATTCCTGCCAGTTTAGTGTCATCTGCAAATTTGATGAGTTCCCCTTTTATTCCCTCAACTAAATTATTTATGAAGATATTGAAAAGTACTGGGCCTAAAATAGAACTTTGTGATACCCCATTGCTTCCTTCCATGTAGATGTAATACTTTCAAGGACTACTCATTGAGTATGGTTTGTCAGCCAGTTACAAATCCATCTGGTGATAATGCTGTCTATGCCACATTTTTCTCACCAAGAACTAAGTTGTGGCGTACTTTGTTAAATGCCTTACTGTCCTCAGCATTTTGCTGGTCTACTAATTTAGTCACTTTGTCAAAGAATGAAATAAGATTGGTTTGGCATGATCTGTTTTTAACAAACCTGTGCTGGCTTCTAGTTATAACTACAGTATTTGTTTCAAGATGTTCATAGATCTGTTTTTTATTATATTTTCCAGTATCTTTTCACATATTGATGCTAGGTTGAGTTCCTTCAAAATTCTGGAATGTAATCCATCAGGTCCCAGTGAATTCATGAAAATCAGATGTGTGTTCTCTTTAACATTTTGTTTATTTTAATTTTTATTTCTAGTTTGTATTTTACAGTTATGTTTTTGGTAGGTTGGGCAATAGCAAGGGTCTTCAAACTTGGAAAGTTTAAGACTTGTGGACTTCAACTCCCAGAATTCCTGAGCTAACATGACTAGAGGACCCCTGGAAGCACTCTGGGCTATAGTTTATTTTTGCGTGAAGAGTGATACAAAGAATGAGTTAAGCAGATTAACTCATTAATAACAGGTTAATATTGGGCATAATCTGACACCAATAATTTAGGTTGAATGTATTTGGTCTTCAACCTCCATCTTGGGATTGACATTGACCTATAGATCTTGTGCTAATGGCTTAAATGTTTCACTTGATTTTGGATAGTTTGTTCCTCCCAATCTCATTTTTGTAGTACTGCATCTGGAGAGTTCAAAAGGATACATACTCTTTTGGGTCATTTTGAAAAATGCCACTTCAAAAAGACCTAATGTAAAAGAACACTCCATGGCCAGGCAGACTAGCCTTGCTTTATACACATCATCAAAAGGCAACTGCAGACAATAGGATGTGGTAACAATGTAATTATAGTGTTATTTATGGTAACAAGGTAATTGAGAAAAATGTATATAGTAATCCCGCCCCTCAGCAAACATCACTCAAACTTATCGGGGAGGGGGGAATCTTAGAAAAACATTTTCCTTAAAGAAAGCCTCAAGGAATTATACAACTGACAAGAATTACACAATATCTGAAAATCTGTAATATTGGAAGAGATAATTTAGTGCATTTCTAGTTTTTATTCTGTGACATAACGAATTTTGTTGAGAAAGACGTTGATATTGGCTTATCACCTGTGCTGGAAGTACAACCTTGTTTTGGGGAGAAATCCAGAGGCAAATTACTACAGCTAAAACTCTGAAACTACATAAGCAACTTATATCACTTCACAGTCACTGTGCAAGCATCAATGGGCATAAGGAAACTAGATCAATGGAGATGCCTAATGAAGATGCCAGCCCCTTATGTTCTTGGTATTCTAATGTGCAATGATAGTTGACAATAAGGATTCACTTTCAACAGACTGATATGGTATACTCTTGAAATGTGACTTGTAAATGTGTTTTGTGCAACATAGTTTCTCTGGAAACTGCTTCCAACTGTCCCCACACATGTGTACGCATACATAGAAACAGCTAGGAGTCACACTAATGTCATTATGCAGATTGAAAAAGCTGCAGCTGCTTAAATAAGAGATCCTTCATACATGCCCATGGACCATGGTTTTGAGTTATATCTCTCTTGAAGTCAAATCAAATTCTCTCATTTCCTGTGGATGCAACAGCAACTCTACAATTTCAGATAAAAATAAGTACACAAAAGGCCAAAAATTCTGACTCAAAGATTTAACAATCTAGTGTCACAGAATTCATGTTTTCCAGAAGCTTATGGACAGCATACACTCAAGAACAATTGGATTTGGATAGCATAACCACAGGACATCTTGGATAAAAATAACATAAAATGTAACATCAGCACAAGTAATCCATTGGAATTAATATAATTCTCTCACTGATTCAATTAATATCATTCATACTTATTATCTCCATCAGGTATTTTAATAAACCCAAAGCAACCACTTGCTCAGGTTGAAGAACATGGTCCCCATTTTAGGAGGCTATCCTTCACTACCAGTTGTTTCCCTCTATCAAACAAGTGTTTGTGAGACACAAGATCAAGCTACAATGCTCCACAAGTGCCTTGTCACTGAGCCTACTGGTAAAGTACCTTAGAGTACTGTTTCTCAGCCTCAGCAACTTTTTAAGACACGTGGATTTCAACTCCCAGAATTCCCCAGCCAGCATGAGGTTGAGAAAAACTGCCTTAAAAAGCTCTCTTCTTAAATGTGGTAACTGTGGTGTTACAAACAGGTGGAAAAGAGTATGAACACCATTACAGTTCATGCTGGGCTTTCCTCTCTTTTTGTCCCCTTTCCCAGTTCTTTCTTAGCAGGTGCAAATTTAGCAACCCTCAACCCTTGAAAAGAGTCACATTTTCCTTCGAAATCTAGATTCCTATGATATTCCACCATTTCATATGTTCAGATGTATTTCCTTCCAAAATTTAGTATCGGCAAATCTGAGAAAGTTTGGAGGGGGGGTCTCCACTTTAACTTGTCTATTGTGTTTGTATACAATTTCCCCATTCCGATATACCCTGAGAAAGTGAAATGGCAAAGAAAAAATACTTCTATGAATAAGTCTGTGAAGTTTTCAAAGGATCATGTTATCAATAAACCTTCATCTTGAAAGTGCAATGTAGAGTTTAGGACAGAACCACAAATGGGGTTCTAGGAGTGCACAGGGGAGCAAGTGATAGCATCATCATGGAAAGTTCACAACTTGCATACTTGTGTCAGAGATCAGGATGCAAGTACATAAAACTTGCACAATAACATTTTCTTGCACGCTTTGTCATTTTGGTGTCATCACTGTTTGCTGTAAGTGCTCCATAATGAAACAATAAAATTAAATCAAGAAATGTGAAACAACGTTGCGGTGATCTAGATTTGGAGTCCAAGAACTTGAATGAATATTTAAGCACCGGGTATCTTTAAATAAAAAGAATATAAACTATCCCCATTTGTTTTTAACAGCTTCTTCAAATGAATTCATCCAGATAAGGAGATTTGCAAACGTGTTTGCAATACGTTTCTTTAAAATGCTGTTCTCTGCATCGGTGAAGCCAAACGTTTATACACATACTCCACCATTCATTTCTCACTCTGCAGCAGTTCTTTTGTATCAGTTAAAACAGGAACCTTCCCTCCTACTAAATGGATGCAGCATTGCATTCATCAATTAGTCAGTCGTGTGGATGTAAACAGGGACTGCCAGCATGGCACATGGACTCTCAGAGCCAGGTTGCAATTCTGTCAGAGCAAGGTTGGGTGAGATGCCAGAATGCTGGCAAGAGTTGCCACTGTCTGAATTTGCTGCTGATCTGCCAACCACAATGGAGAGAACAGTGTCAGGTTCAGAAAACTGTTCTTTATTGGGACCACTTTTTTGAAGGCTCTCTCCACCTGTAGGGTCTTTGAGTTCTGTGAAAGCCAGCTGAGCTGAAAGAGGAAGTCCCACTTTCCGCCCACGTGCTCCCCACTTCTTCTGGGATTTTCTGACTGGTAATTCTTTATCCTTTGATGAGTTCAGCCTACATTTGTGGTCCTTCATGTACTTCTGGCGAGTAAAGCCTTTGCTACATGTAGAGCAACGGTACTTATAGTTGCCAGTGTGAGAACGCTGATGTTCCATCATATGAGCTCGCCGGCTGAAGGCTTTGTTACAATACTGGCACTTGTGAATCTTCATACCTAAAAATGGGAGAATACAATGAACAGCTTAGATATAAAAAGTTTCTGTAGGCCTCATCTATATCCAATTAATACTTTTCTGGATGAAGAGAGATTTGAACCTAAACTTTATGGCACACTTTCTTAGCGATAGATCAATTCCATATAATTACACTGGTGATATCATATTTTGTATAGGAAGCTATGAAAATTCAGCTATATTGAATAGATATTTATTGAGGGTTTTGCTATGTTTGGCTTTTGGGAATAGATTCTGGCATAACAATTCAATGCAGAATGGTTAATTCAGTCCCCATGGTAGCTAGAATTAGATCTTTTTGATTCAAAACTCAAAAAGGGAAAACAAATATTTAGGGCTGAGTTGCACTGCTTCTACTCTTCACTGAAGTTAAGAAACAAACTCTAAATGCTTTATTAACATTCAATAAATTAATTATAATTATTTCCAGTACTGAGCCAAATCAAAAGCAATAATTCCACATACCTGAATGGGATAAAATATGAGCTTTCAGTTTGTCTGGTCTATTGAACTCTTTACTGCAGCCTGTATGATTTCTGAATAACAAAAAAAAAGTGATGCAGAGAGGCACTTCTAAGATTATTCATTTATTAAAACATCGGTATGACCATCATTATTTGAACAGATAATTCTGTTAACTAACACAGTAATAGTCATCTTAGTAAAAGCAAGTTATAAGTTTAAATGATCAAACCCTTTGCTATAGAAAGAATGAAGTATTGAGTTCTTGGTACTTTCTGAGCTTGGTTGTTTCCTTGCACACATTTTATTTTCATGCTATGTAACATCATCAGCACAAAAGACAGTGAGATTTGCTGGTTGTTTTATATATACAGATAGTCCTTGTTTAGCAACCACAATTGGGACTGGCAATTCAAGTGAAATCATGACTGTTTATGATCTTCCTTCAGCTTTACTTTGCTTTACAGACCTCCCAAAAGTCATAAATGTGAGGACTGGTTGTAAAGTTATTTTTTCATCACCATCATAACTGTGAATAATTGTTAAATAAGGACTTTATGTAGTAGCTTATCACAATGATAATATCTGGTACAGAAAGAGAGTACCAAGAACCCTACAGTTCTACCCTGAGTTACTTATATTCTCTTCTGCTGCAAGAATAAAGTCCCTACATATTGATAGAAATAATTTTGTTCTGTTTCTTCACAATGTTTTTGAAAAGTACACTCTGAAAAAACAAAAAAACAACAAAAAAACTGCATATTGATCCTTAACTAAAGAGGCAGAAAGAATAAAAGATTATCACAGTGAATAATTTACTTCCAAGTCAGGTTGTTTCTATTATGCCTCTTTATTGCACCATTTAAGAAAGTCAAAGTCACTCAATCAAGCCAGGGATGGGAAGAGGTAGAGAAGTCAGATAAAGCAGAATTTAACAGAAACAATATTTTCAACATAATGAGAGCTTTGGAATGGTAGGTCTACAGGAGACTACTGACAAACTCGCAGGTCTATAGTTAAGTATGAGATGATGTGCGATAGTGCCAGCTGGAAGTGCTGTACAAAAGCATGGACCCCCTGCATAAACCACATTTTTTTCTCAACTCTGTCTTCCTTTCATTTCAAAACTGTTTTTAGTGTAATAACTCAATGTGTGACCAGAGCTTTTTTAAACAAGTAACCTTGGTACAAAACACATAACTCTGCTGTACCCAAACTATGCACAGATGTATAATGGGATACTTCACTATTTAATAAATGGAGTTGTTAGTGAGAATGTCACAGCCCACAAGTTGGGAATCCCTGGGGCTGCTATGAACTGAGAAAGTTTGGGAACTTCTAGTAACCTCAGAGTCAATAAAAATAAGACAATTCCACCTCATTTATATGCATTTGTTCAAAAAGCTGCTAATTATTTGCGTCATTTTATTTTCCAATACCTAAGCAATCCACTGTTGTCAATGAAGCTAGTGTTGCTGTGGACCCTCTGATACTTACGAGAATGGGCATTTGTATTTTTTGAAAGGCTCATGGATCAGCATATGCCGTTTGAGTTTATCTTTCCTGTTGAAGGCTGAGTCACACACTGAACACTTAAAAGGCTTTTCACCTGCACAGGAAAGAGGTATAAATTCAGCAATAAAGACATACATGAGTTTGATTAAAAAGCATTCTAATAAGTCATTTTCTATTCCTGGTAACAGAAACATAATTAAACATAATTAGGATATATTCAAATGGTTCCAATCAAAGTAGTGATCCATCAGACAGAAATTAAGAAGATTGCTAAGTGAACACAATTTTTCAAATAGGGAAGCAAAACCCAGCAAATGTAAAGGTATCAACCACCACTGAAGATGATGACAGGAGAACTTTAGAACATGAATAGGTTCAACAGACTGGAAACTAATTTCTGCCATTTCTTACCCGAATGAATGTGTGCGTGTAATTTGAGGTAGTGTTCTCGGCGGAAGAACTTTTTGCAGATCTGGCACTTAAATTTGCCTCCTCCTCCATGAGTAGGCAGATGCCTCCTCAAGTACCTCTCACAGGGAAACACCTGTAAAAAGAAGGCAATGTCACTGAAACTCTGGTTAAGATCAAGGACATTTAAAAGGATAGTAATACCAGTCAGACCAGGAGGAGGCACTATTTCGTGGCTACAGTTTGCTCTTTTTGTTGAAAACTGAACCTAAAAAGTGAACGGGGAGGTCATATCTCAAATGTGGACAAGGTTGAATTTTAGAAAGTTTCAGGATTGTCTTCACCTTTCGACATTGAAAGCCTTATCTTAGGGGCTTATTTTACAGTTTTCATCTACTTCTCGGCTCAAGAAATAGACACTAATTGATGGCAGGATACCTTCATCACCTTTCATCAGTTACGGTTAGATGGATACTCTGAGGGCCTCAAGGGCTCTTTTTGGTCCAGGGTCTACAATTTCCTACTCTTTCCCTAAGGAAATGGGTATGTATAACTAATCTATACAATAAAATTCTAAAATAAGTGAGACAAAAACTTTACTAACATAAATCAAGTGAGCTATTTTTTAAAAAACCTCCATGGCTCTTGCCTCAGGGAATGAGCCACAGGACAGAAAGTATGTTGTGCCTGGAAGAAGATAATTGTGAGAACTCAGCTGCTGGAACTCCTGTAGCATCCTCTGCAGTACAGATGGCACAATGCAACTGGGCCTAAGTGTGCATCTACTATACAAAAGTGTGACTACATAAGCAACGTTGGGCATGACTCCCTTTTCTTATTCTAAAGCCTGAGACACGAACTACGAAATAAACATGAAAGAATAAAGGGACAAAAATTTGCTATACTAGGTGATTAAATTATAGAATTGCTTATTATTCCAGAAAGTCAATTTACTGTTAAGGTATCTGCCTACCTTCTGACAATGAGGACAGGGGAAGTTGTGTGTTGCTGTCTGTAAGTGATGCTCCAGCGCCTCTGGTGTGGAATATTTATTTACACATTTGGCACACCTAAAGAAAGAAAGAATGTGTTAGTATGGCTGAAGTCTGCAGGCTAGCATTTGCAAAAAGCATTGTCAAAGAGAAAAACACTTAGAGATCCTTGAAGGAAATAAAGGCTTAAAAATAAATAAGTAATTGCCTAAAGTCTGGGTTCAAAATTGCCAGATTTACCAGCAAAAGAATGAAAGCTTAAGGAATGGATTAAAAACTTATTCATCTTATAGCTCTGGTATGCCATAAATAGAAAAAAATACTCTCTACATCAGAGGTGGTATTCAGCAGGTTCTGACCAGTTCTGGAGAACCAGTAGCGGAAATTTTGAGAGGTTCAGAGAACCAGCAAATATCACCTCTGACTGCAGATTTTACAGTCTCCTTCCCCTGCCATGCCCACCAAGTCACGCCCACAGAACCGGTAGTAAAAAATTTGAATCCCACCATGGCTCTACATCATTATTTATGAAATGTATTTTCTTAAATCTAGGTTATTATGCTCTCACAGTGGGGTTTGATTTTGTTACTTTTCAAAAGGAAAATACCAAATCATTCAACAGCAAATCCACAATTTAAACCATTTCCTGATATATTAATACCATCAAGTTTGAATTATATCATTTTTCATTTTTTTCATTAATTTTTCCCCTCCCAAACAGATTAGAAATATTACAATTTGCAGTGCTACCCTACTTGTAAACTGCCATGTCCTTCTTAGGGCTGTGTTGAGGGAGCAAGTTGTGGGAATATTGATGGACACCCAATTCATACAGAGAAGGATAGTCCTTGCTGCAGAGGTGGCAGCGATAGCTCAGCTCTTCCTGGTGGTTCTTGATATGCTCTAAGAAAGAGTCCAGCTTTTGAAATGTCTGGGCACAACTTTTCACAACACATTTGTACACCTGCACATTAATGGTAAGAAAAGAGAATTTAAATCAGCATTATTCTGTGCCACCAAAACAACAAACTGTACTGTACTCTCAGCATTAAATGTATAAATGTAATTGAAGGTTCCTCTGAGATTGATGTACCCACTCACAGTGAAAGCTATGTATTATGTCCCTTGACAATGAATTACTCTTAACTTCTCTTCTTCCAGTCAGCCTCTCCTGGAAGTTTGCAGTGAACATTCAATTCTTCCTTATGGAAAAAATACAATGCTATTTCCCTGCGGAGGTTACACGTTATGTCGGTGCATGAGATTTGCCTCCTTCCAGTGAAGAACCTAGGAAGGCCCCTGATATGGGCTGATACCATCTAGCTTAGAATAGTTTCTAAACTAGCAATGGCACTCTAGAATTTTGAGGAGAATTTTTGTTCTCTATCTCTTTAGAAATTCCAAGAATGAAAACTGGAATGTCCTGCAATCAAACATAGGCTCTGAGCAATGACTTACTGAATATGCCCAGAATAATAATTCATGCACACAAAAATGGAAATGTTTGGTTTTTACACAGTGGAAAAAATATGAAGGTAGTATAACTGAAAAATGTATTTCAACTATCAGACATCTGTGAATTAGATTCCGTGGAGTTGCTTGTATAGAATACATTGTGTTATCTATTCAACACAGTTTTCTAACGCTAAATTAAAATATGCATAGAAGGAAATTCTTATGCTGGATCCAAAGAACAATGTCAAGAATACAGCTTTTGTGTGTGTGTGTGTGTGTGTGTATTACAATTCCCATACCTAGCATCGTAGAGTCTTTGTCAATCAGTGAGTAGCCAATTAAACAGAACACTACTCTATCATAGAATATAATTTTATGTTTTAAACTGTATAGGCTAAAGATAAAATAGTTGGCAAAACAGCCAACATTTTGCATGTGAGTTTTGAAACCTAGATTGTCCAATCTTGGAAGTGTGCATGCATTGGACTGCAGCTCATGGAAAAGTGATAAAAAGCTAGATATGATAGAATTAAGCCATCTCATGATAAACTATCTACCTGTTCATGTTTATGCTGAGTCATGTGTGATTTCAGCTGAAAATATGTATTGAATTTGCTGGGACAGAACTGGCACTGATAAGAACTGTCTATCAAGACTACTTGCTTGGCTTCCATCTTTGCCGTGTCATGTTCTTCCCCAGGAGGCAGGGCTTGAGGCTGTGGAGGGCTGCTTCTTGGAGCCTGGTTTAAGCCTAAAGGAAAAAAAAACGCAGAACACAGAAATGCTAGTTTCAATTGCAAGCATTTCAAGGGAAATAAGCCTTTCAAAAAGATTACAAACAAAATCAGCAAAATAGAATTAATTTAAATTTTTCCAAGATGCAAAACCATGGAAATTAGATTTCCTTTTTTGTGTATCTTTGTTTTTCATTCTTTATTAACATTGAGGATAACACCTATGCTCAATTTCACTTTAAAGTCAGAAGAACTCTTGCCACCAATCTTACATATTATCTCCAGTATTGGAGGGATATGCTTGATAATGGTGGCTGCTGAAGAACACTAGATAGGGACTTTACTGTACTTGTGAACTCCTTTCAGGTGGCCCACTGATATCTATTCCGTTGCTGTGGGAATAAATTATGGACCGGATGATATTATTTTTAAAGTGCTCCTCTCATATTCTCAAGCAATGAATAGCTTAGTCCTTGGTGAAGTAGTAGACTTGTTATGTGGGCAGAGGAGACTAAAGTAACACAAACATTCTCTACCACATAAGATTCATTCTGCACTGTTAGGCTTGTTTTGTTATGTAAGTTCCAACTTTTGCCTTGGTGAGCCCAATTATAACTTAAAACAGTTTGGCCCTTACCAATCTTCTCATTGCCTATCAACCAGTTGGTATGTACAACTTAGCCCAAGCAGTTACATTCACACAATATGCAAAAGGCTTAATGTGCATGGATCATTGTCCATAATTTTTTATG
Source organism: Naja naja (assembly GCA_009733165.1). Lineage (NCBI taxonomy): Eukaryota > Metazoa > Chordata > Lepidosauria > Squamata > Elapidae > Naja > Naja naja. The sequence continues at coordinate 36,441,473 of CM019150.1, forward strand.
ATCATCCATAGCCAGCAGCAGAGATGTTTAGGAAGTTAGTGATACCACACACCCAAGCACTAGATGCACAGCTTCTGTTTCAGGAATACATCTAACACGGGCTTTCCAATCTGTTGCTCTGAAGATTGCAATTCTCATAATTACTAGCCAACATCATCTTCAATGCAAAGCAATTATACCGGTATCTAAAGGGTCATTGGATATTCTCTTCCTGAGGATAGATGACTGATTTTCAGTATACATCTAATTTTAGTCCATAGAAGGGGGAATTGGTATTACAGGTTCCACAAGTGAAGAAAAAGTTGAAAAGAATTAAGAATTACAAGAGTATGAAACAATATTAAGCAAAGGGCTATGACTGAGCAAGATCATAACAGCTGTATATCTGATTTATAGATTCATATGCTAACACATACTTAAAACACCAGTACACCACAGTTATTTTTCTAACCCTTCCATCTATAAAACAGAATAGCAGAAGCACTTTTATTCAGAGGTTTGGTGAAAGCTGGTCCATATGATTGGCTATTCAAGCAATTAATAATGCACCTGCATGTTCCTCATCCTCCTGCTGGTTGGGGTTGAGTTGCATGACTTGCACAGTGACAGAGCTCCGAGAGATGGTACACCCAATTCCTGGTGGCCACACCTTATGTGTCTGCATGTGCTTCTTCACATTGGATTTTTGCGCAAAAGCTCGACCACACACAATGCACTGGAATGGCTTCTCTCCAGTATGACTGAAGGAAAAATAGACACTACATCAGAGAACAGGAATTATAATATCTCAATAGAGGGGGAAACATATTACTAATGCACTTGACTGCAATCTTCACTGTTGTGGCTTCATCTTTTTTTAGGATGTTTCCTCTCTCAGCATTCAGGGAGGAGACACAATCTTCTAAGTGAGCAAGTTAATTCACCATTTATATATTTCATTTACTTTAAGTTCCTCTATCCTTTTAATACTGAACACTTTTCCAGCTGGCTCATAACTACAATTTAGTTGCATTCCAAACTGCATATAGATAGGAATTTACATGATTGGAAAGCTCTTTCACAAGAAACTTTTCTTAATACATAAAAACCCTACTCCTTCAGGGAGGACAGATAAAAGACATTGTTTTGAGATGTTTTTCCATGTGACAAGAATCTGCCTGGGGAAACATGAAATCCTACAAACACTCATCTGTATCCTAAAATGGTACAACTCTGTATCTCTCTCTCCTACTGCAGTTTAGAGTTATGGGTCCATCAGGCCATAATTATTTATCCAATAATAATAAAACAAATCCTGCCTTAATAATATGTGCAAAATTTTGTTATCCCTTGAGGCTCTGGAAGACCTGATGGTTCAGCAATCAGGACCAAGATTAAGTTTCACACATACACCATACAGAGACCAGTGTTCAACATTTGGGGGATCACACTGACCAAGCAGAGAGATGGCTTTATTTTCCATAGCTCTTGCCAGCAAGTAAGAAGGGCTCCAATTGTTGCTCAGAATATCCAATCAAGTCCTTGGCCTGTCCAAATAGACACTGCTTCTGTCCGATTTTGGAAGCTCAACACTACCTCCTGATATGTTGCTGCAGATCAAAATTCTTGGTGAAGGCTTTATCACAGTATGTACATTTCAGTTTTGGTGACTTGGGCTTTCCTGAAATGCAAACAGCAAAAAACAAGCATGAATTTATGTCAAAAGGCCATCCTGCTGCAGATTCTTGCTTGTCCATATCCATCAAACTAGAATGAAGTTTGAGGAATGGAAGTGCTGCAGGGAGTTTGAGTACATTGTCTTATGGGAAGAATAGAATGAAAATAGTGGGAAAATCCAACAAAATGATGTTATGTGGGAGGAATGTAAAACCACTATTTTCATTTTCTCTTTTCATGGGTGATTTTCTGCTTTACATCTCATGCTTATATCACTTTAATTGAGATTGCATTAATCTTGGTAAAGGAAAGAACTGCCACATTGGCTTCTCCTACCTACACTGGATTTTTCATATTTTCTGATGAAGGAATGGCACTGCAACATTTCCTACAACATCAGAACAATAGCTCAGCTTCATGGGTTACAATGTCGTAGTGATCCATATTAGTGGATTACAATGAATACATTTGGCTTCCTGAAAAGGTTAATGCTGAACCAATATTCTAATAATGTGCTATACAAAATGACAAGAAAAAACATAAATTTATTGAGGTTTAAATGTGATTTCCTGGGTACAGGGCATGGATTTCTATTTTGTGTGTGTGTGTGTGTGTGTGTGTGTGTGTGTGTCTATCTCTCTATCTCAACATATATTCAACCTGATTTGTTAATCAAAAAGAAAAACAAAAAGCCAGTCCTAAAAATAACCTGAATGTAAAAACAAAATGAGCCCATTCAACCATATGGCTGTTAGTTCCTTCTTTATAATGAGAACACAATAGCTACATAATGTTTCTGAATTTTATGAAATATGTAACAAACCAAAGTTTCACATTCCTGTATCATCCAAAATATATTTTACATATTTTATTACATCTTCCAAATAAAGACATATTGTACATCAATTAGAAGCTAATGATGTGAATCTTCTATTTCACATGTTTCAGCATTGAATAGGAAATAGTACATTAGCATTTTCATATAGCTATAAAATAATGAGTCCTCGGGATTCTAATAACCAGTATTTGGGTTATCTGCCCTTCCAGAGGTTTACAGATGACATGTCTATCATCCTTGATTATTATTAGCATGTTGGTTTTGGGGTACAAGAATCACAGTCCAGGACTATCTGGAGGATCATAGATTTCCCTTTACAATATATCACCCAAGTCTTCCAGTGTCATGGACTCTATATTCTGTCTTACTTGAATGTAATTAGACTACAGCAAGAATAAGTAGCAAGAAGACCTACCTTCAAGCAAGTTATTGTCTGGTTTGGAACGACGGTTCTTGGAAGCAGAATCAAAATTGGTCAGATTTCCTCCACATGTATTATTCAAGGAAGCAGCAGCATTAGCATTTTTAGACTTAAAGCTTTGTTTGCTTGGACTATATACTGGAGGGGAAGGATACACTGGGTTTTCCACACATTGGCTGGGCACCTAAAACAGAAATCAGTGATAACACATGACAGAAAAATGTCAATAATTCAAAGCTCCATCGTTTCTGACAGTCATGACTTCCCAACCTCACACAGAAGAAAAATAGGCTATCTTGACTTCTATTGTCAGCTCAAATTTGGAAATAGGAAGCATAGCAAAGCTCTGTTGCTTACAGATGAAAACTACAAACTCCCTGCATTGCTTACACATTTATATCATCTTCTAGTATGGCCATGTGGAGAATGTTTTTAACTGACCATAATTTGCTGTGTTGGATAAACACTGACAAACCTGAAATATAGTTACAGCAGTTAACATAAGTCAGTACCAGTTGCTTATTCAATTTAACTGCAGTTAGGTTTCAGATAACCTAAACCAATCTTGCCAAATGTGGAGACCTTTCTCTGCTGTTACATTACTTTCATTTCTTCTATAATGTATTGTTTTTTCTAATCATGCACAATCTAGATTTTCTAATCTATATTCTAATTCTAATCTACAATCTAGTGACCTTTTAAATACAATTTCTGAATAATAGCCTTCTGAAATTTTTTATTCAATCTCAATACTGAGTCTGTACAGTAAATCTGTTATCTCTTATCTCTTGAAAATCAGATTCTTTAACACCTGATTTAGCTTTGGCATTTCAGGACACATTGATAAATTTGTTTGTGTTAAGTATTATTTATCTTACTTTTCTATTCAACAATCATTCAAATGTCCATGGACAAATTTCTACTACACCTGTAGGTCAATATATGATATTCCTCCTTCTGGCCATGTGCGGCCCAGCTGACTATATTTAAGTAATACTTATCTTTCAATTTAGACAATCTGCCTAGAACATAATTAATTTCCTTCTTTTGGAAACTGGGAACTATTTCACAACCATTTTCTTTTTTTTTATTGAAAAGTTTTACAAAAAAGACATTTTTTAAACAATAGCCCCCTCCCCTCATCTCTCCTCCCTTCCCCCAGACTTCCCAGAGTAAAATATAGGGTGTTATATCTGGCAATCTTATTCAAACATACACTAACAAACTATAAACACTTATACCCCCTTCAGCACTTTAACTCCCTTAATACAGACTAAAATAATAATAATAACATATCTCTTAACATATCTTCTTCTGATTTTCATTCATAGGCTATTTGAAACTTTTTAGTCCCATATCTATTTTGGATATAATCGATCCATTTTCTCCAGTCCTGAATGTATCTTTCTTGTGAATGTTCTTTCAAGTAAGCTGATATCTTTGCCATTTCTGCTAAATTCCATACTTTTAATATCCAATCTTCTATAGTAGGTACGTCTTCTTTCTTCCAGTGTTGCGCCACTAACAATCTTGCTGCTGTTATTAAGTGTAACATTAATTTAGTTTCCAAAACAGTACAATCTGTAATAATACCCAACAAAAACAGCTGGCTTAAAACTTATCTTTTTCTTTAAAATCTTCTGGGTAGTCCACCATATTTTTATCCAAAAGCCTTAATTTTTTGCATGTCCACCACATATGAAAATATGTTGCATCATCACTACCGCATCTCCAGCATTTGGGATTTTGATTCGGTACATACATGCTAATTTTTAGGATCTAAATGCCATCTATAAACCATTTTATAAAATTCTCTCTTAAATTTTGTGCTTGAGTAAATTTCACATTTCTCACCCAAATTTTTCCCACATATCCATTGTTATTGGCTCCTGAATGTTCTGTGCCCATTTTATCAGTCTTTAACTAATTCCGTTTCCGAGTCAATTTCAATCAATGCATTGTATAACCTTTTAATATGTGCTTGACCTTGATCCTTAATTTGCTTTACTAAATTTTCATTGGTTCTCATAATACCAATTTTCTGATCTTCTTTCCATCTCGCTTGTAACTGTCCATACTGGAACCATGTCTGAACTATCTGTTCCTCTTTTAATAAATTACTAGATTTTAGTCGCAGTATACCCCTTCCATTACTAAAAGTTCTTTATAGGTAATTACATCTTGCTTCTGTTCCACATTTATATTTTCTATCGCATGTCTGGGTATTGCCCATATTTGTATTTTATAATTTAATTTATATTGATATTTTTTCCAGACACGCAACAGAGCATTCCTTAGTATATGAGTCTTAAAAGCATTGTGCACCTTTTTATCATACAATAAATATGCATGCCATCCATATAATAAATTATATCCCTCTATATTCAATATTCTTCCTTCTGCCATGTTAAACCAATCACTGATTGGTAACACAGCTGCGTCGTAGTATAATCTCAGATTGGGCATTTTAAGACCTCCTCTTTCCCATACATCTTGCATTATCTTAACCCTTGGCCATTTCCCTGCCCAAATAAACTTATTAATACCTTTCTGCCACTCATTAAAATTTGTGTCTTTCTTGAGTATTGGTATCATTTGGAACAAAAAAAGAAACTTTGGCAAAACATTCATTTTAACTGCTGTATTTAAATCCAGTTAATCTCCTTAAATCCCAATACTATATAGATTTAAACAATGTCTTTAACGATCCACTTTCACTTTTTACTTTCTCCTCCTCCCCTTGAGACTCATTCAGGAGCCATTTTCACTCTGCATTACAATAGTCTTTTCAAAACTTTAGCTTTTGTTCCCGAGTTAAAGTCCAATACTTGCAATTTCAGCTGCTCCTGCTTCCGCTCTGCCTGCTTTTAAAAGCCTTCAGATGTTAATCCTTGCTCTCAGGGATGGTTGCAGTGCCTGGTTCTGCAATACGCAGAAGAGTCCCGGATCCGAGTTAATCAGACTCCAAGGGAGCTCACACCCTTCGGACCCCAAAAATCTGGGGCTCGAGGGGAGCTCTACCTCCATCCGATCGCCGCTTCCCCTCTTTGCCTGAGGGGAAAGTTTCTGAACCGCTAAACAGCTGATTGACGCTGTTTTCACAGTTTTACAGATCAACGGGGCTGGCGGTCTAAGAAGACCGTCCTCGACAGCTGCCTTGCCACCGAAGTCCGACAACCACTTTCCTTAGGAAGAAAATTATCATCTATTATAATATAGCTTTGTGCATTTGGTCATGCCACTCTCTGAAACCAACAAAAATGGCATGTTGAGACAGAGTAAAATCAGAATCAGTGTCATCTTACAAAGGCCAATAAGACCATGTAATAATCACAAGCAAGAATATAATCACTAAGACAGGCAGCCATTTTTACCTCCAAAGGTGGATATGGCTGCATCCCCAGATTCTGTATTTCTACCGTCCCATTCCCAGGCATAGAGGTAGATGTACTGTAGACTTCTGCCACTCCACTGCTACCTGCACTGGCCGGGCCTGGCACTCCAAGGGTTCGAGGTGGTGGAGGTGGTGGCTGAGGGGGTGGAGGGGGTGGGGGAGGCTGAGAAAGGTATCCTGCTCCAGGATGCATATTCAAGCTGCTCTAAAAACAAAGAATGAGAAATTAGTCTTCCTTCCTCCCTCCCTCCCTCCCTTTTGATCCATAAATAGGGACAATATTTGCAAGAAGATTTTGGCTTTCCTTCTTTAACCAAGATCAATATCAATACCCATGTTTTTCTGCATACCAGCAAAATAAATCTGTCACCATAAAGCTCACGTATATGCAAATCATAATTTACATTTATTTAATAATGAAGGGGTCTTTTCTAAGGAATAAATGTATCAACTTACATTTTCAACATAACAATATTATTACATAAAGAAACTGACCACAAAAGACAAAAAATGCCTCAAGTCAAGGTCAACTCCTGGTTCACACACATATATATGTAGATTTTTTAGCAACATTAACACAATTCTATTAATGATAAATGGATAGATGGATGATTTAAGGTATTTCCAATCTATTTTAGGTGTGTGCCAGCCCTGTGCTTCAAATTGCATTTTGTCCTTCAGATTGCTGCCCAGCCCTATTACACAACATTATGCATACAGTATGTGATCATCAGACATTAAACATTATTTTCCAACGTACATTTACTGATTTTTGTTTTTATAGCACATTCTATCTATCAGCGCTTGTGTGTGTTTTAAATGGCAGGAAAAAGAATATTTACCTGCACAGTGGGTTGCACTGTGGACATTGGCTGGTCCAGGGTTGTGAAAGCAGACATGGCTGACATCAAGACCTCATCACTCACTAAGATGTTCCCTTGGACAAGTGTTTGGATCAAAGGAGAGGGTGGAACAGTAATGTAAGTAGAGATCTGTTGAGCAAATGAATAAAACAAAATCTTACACTGATATTAGGCAAGAAACCTTCCAGAAAATTCTTCAGAAACACATAGAAACAAAGTAAAACAACTCATTCAGTGCAACTACCCCTTATAAGAAATGATGTAGTGAAAGTCAAAATTTGGTGAATACACCTCTTCAATTAAATTATGTAGCATAGTACAAAGGGTAAAAGTTTGTTCAGCTGGCAATTAGTCATTGAACAGGAGGAAATCCAATTTTTATCTCAGATATTCTATTGCAGCCTTCCCAAACTTAAATCCTAAGCCTACCCATTCTAGAAGTTACACAAGCTTGAAATCAGGTATCCCCACTGCCAATTCTCATACTGAGTCCACTGCCTCTGTTTCACAACACTACAGTCACCAACTTCTCTCTAATGCAGGGGTCCCCAACTCTGGGCTGCGGCTCATTACTAGGCCACAGCCTGTTCAGAACCCAGATACACAAGCAGTGGGCAAACGTGCATGTACATGCATGCCTGCCACTCACACAGAACCATCCACCCCAGGCCGCCAGTTTGCCAAGTCAGAAAGATTGGGGACTGCTGGTCTAAGATAATGGATTAACAGGTTTTACACATGCTGAGACTGACTTTGGAGAAGAAGAGGAAATACTGGCATGTTTAGTACACAGGTATGCTTATGTACAACTGGTGACCCAACCACAAAAAGCTCCAACATTCAGCATCTCTACCTGACGATTGGTGGTCTGAGCCTGCTGCACTGAGGTAATGGACGGGGTATACACACTGTTAGTAGCTAGGGAGACTGTAGCCAGTGAGGGGGCATTGCCTTGACACTGTTCCCGCTTATGAGTCATGAATGCTGGCAATGAGTTGAATTGCTTCTTACACTTCCCACAGAGAAATACATCTTCATCATCTGAAATCAGGGAAAGGAAAAAAAAATTATTTAACCCGAAAGACTTCCTCCCAAGAAGGCACAGAGTTTCAACAGAACAAAGTGACAAGAAATTATTAACTAAACATCGTCAAGTTGCAGTTAGGAGAATGCTTAGCTTTCTCAAAACAAGCCCCACCTGAAGTCCCCAATATATCCATTTAGCAACTGTTCAAAGTTATGATGATGCTGAAAAAAAGCAGCTTACAATCCATTCCTTGCACTTACAACTGCTGTCCCCACAGTCACATGACTGCAATTCGGACACTTGGCAAGAAACATATATTAGTGACAGTTGCAGCATCCGGAGAAGTCAACAGGGAAAGTTGCAAATGGCAATCATGTGATGTCTCACTTAACTACCAGTGATTTGACCATAGCATGTAAAGGCTGGAGACAGTAGGTGGATCATAATAATCAACCTGTTTCAGAAAAGGCTACATTCTTCTAAATGGTTGAATGGACATGCTTTTAGATTCATCTCTATCACTGTAGGCTCAGGCACACGTAACACCTTTCATTGGCCAAAATTGCAACAACAGCTATGATGTTACTAAAATACAGTCACATATCAATAAACCATGCTTGGTTAATCACTCATCTAGATTGCCACAATCCATTATATATTGGATTGCCTCTGAAAACCATCCAGAAACTTCAGTTATCACCAAATTTGGCAGTAAGAGTACTGACTGGAATTGGATGTTATAACCATATAATGCCAGTTTTATGCCATCTTTATTTGGTTTCATTTTTTTTCTGATTGCAGTTGAAGAGATAAATATTAACCTCTAAGGTCCTGCATGGTATTGCACCATGGTATTTGAACAGAACTCCAACTGGTATGGTTTTAGCCATTACAGGTTCCCTGAATGTGGCAGCTAATTTCTCATATATGGACCTTCTCAGTGGTAATTCTCCAAATCTGAAATGCTCTGGAATCTATTTTATTGTCAACACTATGCAGTAAACTTTTTAATTGTCACAGGTCTTTTAATATATTCATGATAATATATTACAATACAGTAAACTACTCAGACCCTTTTTGGAATTAGAGTAGCATATTGCAGAATTGAATAGCAATTTCAGAAATAAATAAATTTGAATTGGATATGCTACATAGAAGTTATTTAGTAATGTATTTGTTATTATGTTTTTATATTATGTCTTTGTGTGTTTTTAAACTATCACCTTAATTGTTAACTGTCCTGGGAAAACACTATCCTGAATCAGCATATGTGTCTGTTAAAAAAATAAAGGTATAGGGAGAATGAAATCAAATAAAGTGCTATCTTATGCTAAATGAATGTATGTTAATGGAAGCAAGGTGACAATACATAGCAAATTAACTGCCCTACTGCTAGTGAATATAAAACGGTTTCATTAATATTGTTTCAGGATCATATAACTTTTTGAATACAGAGGGCATTCAAAGCAGTAGTGCATGCATACGCTCACAGACACACTGGAACCAATTACTGTATTACTGCACATCACAAAGAGAAGCAACAAAGAAGTCCCAATGAGAGACTCACCCATGGACTGGATGGAGGAAGATGTGTTGACTGTCTGTGATGATGGATCTGTAACACCTCCTTGGCCATCTAACAAGGACTGAACAGCTAGCACTGTCTGATTATCCATTCCTGGAGGGGATAGAAATGGCAATCAGAAAATCTGTACTCCTTCCAGGGATAAAAATATGAACAATTTACTGCAATAAAACCTATTTTGGTGCATTAACTTCCATGTTATTTCCAGTTTTCTTACAGTGTAGGGATCTTTATTAACTCAAGTGGAGATGGATGGAAACATGCTTCCACTCAACCCGGCCAAGACTGAGTGGCTGTGCCTACCGGCATCTCGGCCCAGTCAGGAATGTCCATTGTTGGCCATAGGGGGAGAGGTGTTGCCCCTTGGCGCAGAATCTGGGGGTCCTCCTGGATGCACGGCTCTGGTTGGAGGAGCAGGTGGGGGCCATCGCCAGGGGGGCCTTTGCCCAGGTCCGGCTGATTCGTCAGCTTCGCCCATTTCTGGACCGAGATGCCCTGTGCACAGTCACTCATGCCCTTGTTACCTCCAGACTTGACTACTGCAACGCTCTCTATTTAGGACTGCCCTTGCATACCATCCAGATTGCAGCTGGTGCAGAATGCGCGCGGTGGTGATGGGAGTTTCCCGATTCTCCCATATTACCCCCCTCCTGCGCGACCTGCATTGGTTGCCGGTTGCACTCCGGATGAGATTCAAGGTTTTGGTTTTAACATTCAAAGTCCTACCGACATGGGTCCGCAATATTTAAGGGGCGACTCCTGCCAATATTGAGTGCCAATCGCCCTGTGCGAACACACAGGCAAGAGCTTCTCGGGTTCCATGGCAAGCCAATGTCGGCTGGCGGTCCCCGGCACGAGCCTACTCTGTGGCGGTCCCCGACCTATGGAACCAGCTACCCCTGGGGCTCCATCTGGCCCCTGACCTTCACACCTTCCACCATGACCTGAAGACCTTGGTTGTTTGACCAATCCGGGCTGTGACTCCCTCCCGGGGGGGGGATGGTTTTTAACTTATTTTAAATTTTAAATTTTAGATTAGCTATTATTGGGCTTGTGATTTTTTAATTCTCTTTTAATTATTTATTGTTGTTGTATGTTTTAGTTGAGCCGCCCCGAGTCTTCGGAGATGGGGCAGCATACAAGTCCAAATAATAAATAAATAAATAAGTACTATACTTAAACAAACCACATCACAGTTCAAACTATTGGTTATATTTACAACTGTCTGGTCACACAAACACAAACACCATTACTTGACACTTTTTTTCTCCCTCAAAACATCCACTTCTTTCCTTCCACTAAGTAGGTTCTTCTTTCTCTTCCTGGTTCCAAGGTGGCAATCCCCAGACTCCGGGGGTTTTTAAAAGATTTTTTTAAATTAGTGGTTTACTTTAAGGCCCAATTACAGAAAATCCTTGACTTACAACCATTTATTTAATCATGATTCAAAGTTACACCCATTCCCACAATCAGGTGATTGCAGTTTGGGTATTTAGCAACTGGCTCACATTTACAATGATTGCAGCATTTTGCAGTCATGTGATCATGATTTGCAACCTTCCCAGCTGGCTTTTGACAAACAAAGTTAATTTGGAAAGTCAGATTTGCTTAAGGATCATGTGATTTGTTTAATAATCATGAGAAAAAAGACAGTAAAATTTGTCCTGGTCATTTGATGACTCACATAATAACCAAATTTGTTGTTGTTGCAATTGAAATTCTGGTTCCAATTGTGGTCATAAGTCCAGGACTACCTGCCTTTTATCCTACTCTAATTTTATTCTGTATTGTTTAACATTAATTATGCATATATGTATGCTGTTTAATATTGAAGAACTTTCCTTTAAATATATATGGTGGTTGCATTTGATTTGTTGTGATTGCAAATATCTATACTGGCTGCATGTTAACCTATGAATTACTTTTATTAGATCTAATTGTATATATTTTTCTTTTGAATTATACTGTACCATATCATGTTAAAAGTGCTTATTAAATGAATACCATTATTACAACCGCATATATTTACAATTTTCAAATATCAACCCTCTATTATATCATACATCCACCAGAGTAAAACGTTTTCAAGGAGAGTCTATCAATAAGCATGGGAAGGTTATTGTTAGGGAAACATAAATTGTTCTTTTGAAAGGACTGCAAGGCATGGTATTCTATGATGTGATTAATTTCAATATCAGAATTCCATTATCTGGATTTAGCCACTAGAGTAAGATTTAAGCATCTTTATTTCCCGTTCCTGTATGCATTTAATTACAAAACAGTGGATTCCTAATAAGTGTTCAAGAAGGCAACCTTCACTTTTTCCAAATAACTATCTTCTGAACTTTGTTTAGATTCTATAAGGTGAATAAATTAAAAATGAACTTCATATTCTTTTATTAGCTCAAAGATTGCTAGGTATTAATTCTACAGATTGATTACATTAAGCATATGTCACTGGATGAGGGTATAATCCAAAGGAGCAGATTAAATGTTATACTATCCACAGGATTGCTGTTGAAAATAACATCCTTATGGCAGATATTCCTTCTCACCATAGCATTTAGGAGCATTCTGTGTATGACTCAGTATCATTACACAGCATGTTTTCCGATGCCTACAGCACCATCATGTTAAAGATAGTTGACCACAATGGGTGCATTCCTAAATTATTACACAGAGGACAAGTCTCCTTAGGCATTTGGGTTTGATACCATATTTAATCAAGGGTATTGGAATCCTTTCAGCAGATTATTTTCTAGCATTCTCCACATATGGATCTACTTTCAGAAAGCAAAAGTACTAATTTAAATAAATGTAAATTACTTCCTGTCTGTCCTTGCTATGAAGAGTGAAACACCATTCTGTAATTTGTGCAGCAGCTGCTATGACCATTCTAGCCTCCTTATCAAAAAGATTAGGAAGCTAGAAAAGGACAAGCACCAACACAAAGGCACAAATTAAATTGCCAACAATTTCTTCTAAGTAAATAGCTGTAGGATTATAACCTCAAATTATTAAATGTTTTATGTATCTTAAAACATAAAATCTTTTTTTAAAAAATAGGAAAGTCTACTTACAAAGTAGATTTTCTCCCCTTCTGCTATATTTAAATGATAGACTCTTAAATCCAGGTCTTTCTTTATACAATGGACAGTTTCACATATTACTCTAAGTCTAAGACATGATTTAGGAAGCAAACTACAGTGGTTTATGTATTATACTGAGCCAAAGTTAAATAAAATAACCATACTACTTAACATAACATGAAAACCTAATACAAAGTCAATGAGTAGAATTCCAAGGTATGAAAATAGTTAAGACTTTTAAAATGAATTCAACAATCTTTCCCAATTCTGTACATCTTTCCTGATTATCCCTAGTCAACTTTGATTTCATTGTTGGCGATAAAATAAGTTCCAATATATCAAGATGACCCTAGATTAGGAAAATCTGAATTACATCAAACTAAAAGTCATGCTTGAACACATACTTTTTATTACAAATGAGGTAGAGATGGCTATTGTTTCACTGTCTGCTTATGAACCAGCAGGCAATGATCATGAGTATCCACAGATGGGACAAATGACAACATGTGCCCAGGCTGCTACACCAAAGCTACAATTTACTTCATCACTATGGTTTCTCATGGACACTACTGGCAGCTTTAATTAAAAGAAAAACAGCATTTCTTCTTGTCCAATAAGAGATAAAAAAGGATTTTTATTTTTTATTAAGATCAAATTCACTGATAAATTAAGCCAGCTAAGAATCATTATTCCTTTACTTTTTGTTTGGGTCAATTGAAAACTTAAATGCACCACTGTAATATAGTTTGAAACTGCAAATTAGCCAATATCTTAATAAGATCATGCTTCAAGGTAATATAGGAGACTAGTAATAATAATCCCAAATTCCATTCCTTCACTCTTCCTCCTCCTCCATCCATAATCCCTAGTAATTATCTATAAATAAGGCAAAATGGTATCCTTCTTGTCATGTAAGCTCTTTCTCATCACTTCCAATAAAAATATACTGATTATATTTGTATAAATATTACGTATGTGTTTTAAATACACTAAATGCTTTTCCAAAATGAAATTGTATTTGGGTTAACTATAGTTGAAAAGGAGCTGTAAATTCATACATACATCTTATGTGATGTATATGCAAATTTGTCATAATACTTTACAAATCACTTGAAGTACATGTGATTTAATAAGTTTTCCTAAATCCTAGAATATACAATATCAAACATACTATTGTCAGTTATCTTGATCCCTAATAAAAGGTAAAGACTCCGGAAACCTCAATTATTTTTCATTGTACCAGATAAAGAGTTTCGGGCAAACATGCATATGTGCTATATTTTAGTGCCATGTAGAAAAGTTCTGTCATTTTTCTACTAGCTGACCGTCAATTTGATCAAAAGGAAATTACCACAGACATTTCTTTTAAAAGATAGTTGATAGAACCTGGTGGAAATAGTAGTCTCTGATAGCTCAAACAACAAAATAAACTCAAAGGGGAGAAAATCAAAATAAGCCCTTGTATCCTGAGAATTAGACAGAAAAACTACCCCAGAAACTTCTTTTAAAAGGAATATAATTTTAAGAACATCATAAGATACTTTGAAATAGCTTGTGTCCAATATTATTACTAGAGCTATGCTAAAGATGCACTTAGTAAAGAGACAAGATTTTCAATAAAGCAGCACATTCAGTTCTTAAATTGTCGGTATTGAGGTAACACATCATGTTTTTTCAAGTTAAGACAGACTTCAAAATCAAACTGTTCCAAAACAAGAATGCTCTGCACAGACCTAATTATTGTTTGAATAGTGATTTATTCTTTGATATCAATTTAATCAATGATTTGTGTCAGATTTCACTATACAGAACATAGAACAACCAGTTTTCAAACCTAAATGTGACAAGGAGTTCTTATAGATTGGAGTATCTAGATCCAGTTATTGTTTCTTTTTAAACAGTACTGAAAGGACATTCATTTTAGCACACTTTTCTGAAAGACTTGTGTATATGACAGCCCACTAAAACTGTTTCACTGCTGTGACAACACATGCCACATCAACTATAAAAACACATGTCAATAGTTGAATTTACTTGTCAGACTAGGCTAAATATTTATGGTTTATGTTTTAATAGCCTGGGCAATAGGGCCTAGTAAAACAATAATTTAAGGAAATTACTGTTCAACACAACATACAGTGTCTACTGAGAAGCCTTGGGGGTTTTTCCCAGATAAATATAATACAATTGCTGTTTTAGAGCACTTTCAGAAAACATAATAAATTTCATATATGCTAATGTGTAGATACCACCATGACCAAGTTCATTATAACACAAATTTCAGTGGCTGATTCACAAAAGTGGAAACTGAACCTAAACTAGCCACATTAGTTGGTCCTGAGATGTGTAAATCAAGTAACAACAATGCTCTTTTAAATTATATACTATGGAGAAGAATCCAGTTGGCCAAAATAGACAGGGTGCTGCATTAAATAGATTGCTGATCCAATTCATTAGGGATCCTTCTTCTTAAAACAGTTTTTACAGAAGCATACAGTATCTTGGAGTTTGACACAGTTAGGGGGAGGAAACGTAATTTGCAACCAGGGAACATTTTCAATTTTGAACTGCCACTTCAGGTAGCAACTGTATTTGCATTTGTAAAAAATAAATAACCTTTAGCGGCAGTGGTTTTCACAAATGTACGTGCCCAGACTTTAATGTCACACCAATCACTACGATGCAATTCTTCCAGGGAATGGTGGCGATGTTACACAAGCTGCATTATTCAAGAACCCAGAAATGGCACCTTTAGAGGTAAAAAGGAATTCTTACAGAGGAAATTAAAGCAACAAATGCTGTTTGAACGGAACTTGCAAAAGAGGCGGTAGCAATTGGCCAAGCCACCGTCCCTACTTTGCTTTGGAAACAATTTCCAGGACGACCCGAGCCGCCCGCTTGGTTTCCCGTCCCTTGCCAAGATTTGGCTCCTCCGGGATTTATCGGGCGAAACAAATTTATCCGCGCACGCAGACCGCCCGATGGTGCGGTTACTCCTCCAAGACAGACACCGTACAGTGGCTGTTCCAGGAACTCTCCCTCAGCGCCAGAGATGGCTTAGGGCGGAACCGGCGCCTTCTCAGCCCCCGTCCCATCCACAACGGCGGGAGGGAGGCGCCCAGCATGGAATAGCCGCGCTTTTTTTTTAATGGACTTTCCCAGACGCGAGGCCTCAACCCGCCCGGCTCCCCGAGATATACCTTCCAGCGCCTCGAATATCGCCTGCGCCATCTTGAAGCCGAGGCAGCCACAGCAGAACAACCTAAACGGGCATTATGGGAAGATGAGGGAGGGTCACTCCCCCGCTAGGGGGAGCGCGAGGCGACGAGGTGGGGAGGGGAGGCTGGCTCAGGGAATAGCCTAGCTGGAAGGGGCGGGGCCTCCTGGCCGTAGGGTTTGCGAGAGGGATAGCTGCTGCGTTGTCGCGGTCTTTCATTCGGCTTGTTCAGGGAGGGGATCTTATCTTTTAATTTATGTAGAAGAAATGTCAGAGTTTCTTCGGGAATATCTGTGTCTAGAGCAAAGGAAAGCAAAGGAAAAAAAGGATAGGAAAAAAAATTGGAGCAAAGGAAAAAATTGCATTTTGCGATCTGAGCTTAGGGCCAACCTAGTTCTTTGTCCCAGTTGGCAAGAGAAAAGTTGTATCCGTGATATTGCCACCAACATCAAACTCCATTTCAGATTCTTCACAGGAGATCCCAGGGCTGGACCATCTGTCCAGATTTTGATGACTTCCATGCCTCTTCATGCATTCCTCCTTTTTATATCCTCTTGCATGACTCATACATTTTGGAGAACCTGAAAGTTTCTATGATATTTTGTACTTTTTTTATTGGTCCCAATAAAAGTATTATTCAACTAAGGATTTGGATGTGCATTCAGTAGGACCTATGTGCAGCCTAAAGGTTATTGCAGCAGAACATAATTTAGGGTACTTAAGTATTTTGTTTAATGTTCATACTCAGCCACCAAAGGCAGGTGTAGGATAATAGAGTTATGTTGCCACTTTCTGCCAGACATTTAACTACAACCAAAACTGATGAGACTTTCATTGTGGGAGTAATTTTCTGAAAGCACCCAAAACATCTTCCCAAAATTTCAGATATCCTAATCAGCTTAGCTTTCAGCCATGGAGCTCATGATATTTCAGAATTGCTATAAGACAATATTCATGTTCCGCTATGTGTAGCCTCATCAATGCCCTCTGTGGGAAAGAATCTAGCCCTGAAAAGAAATCCAAGTGTTAAAGAGCAATGGGGAAATAACCTTTGTGAAAACACTGATGAGAATCAAAGTTTAAATCCCACCCAGAAAGTGGAAATGTACCCTATCGAAGCAAAGATTACATTTTGATGCAGCATCAGGCATGACTTATTAATAAACAAGATGTACTGAGCCAGCAGGAACATCTTTGTGATCTATCAGAGAGCAGGCCAACACAACCATCTCTCTTGACTTAAATCCATAAAGTAATTCAGCCTTATGACCAAGAGACCCTCTGAAATTCAGTGAATCAGTGTAGGGTCTGTGTCCAATCTATACTCCATTTTTTCCTCCAGCCTTTCTCTATAATGCCTTTTGACTAATCATGCTCAAACTCTTTGTATCAGATTAACAAATTTATAAGGTAATGGTTAATCCACTGGCGGACATTCCAAATCTGGGAGGGATTTAAGGACACACTCTTACCCTCTGTCAAAACACAGTTTGCTTGAAAATCTTTCTCAAACCAACATCAAAGAATTCTTGTTTGCCACAGATACCAGGTACCTGATCAACAGGAAAAGCAGTTAAATTGATATCCTATTTTCATATAAACTACCTGTTTACTTTTAACATAATCTTGTTTAAATGGTTAAAATCTTATTTAAAGGGTTAAAATCTTGTTTAAAGGGTGAAAAGTATGTATTTATAAAGGGTGAAAAGTATGTATATTGATGTATTTTTTCCTTTATGTACACTGAGCACCAAAGACAAATTCCTTGTGTGTCCAATCACACTTGGCCAATAAAGAATTCTATTCTAAAATGAAACATATTCATAATAAGAAAAAAGAGGAATTCAGTGCCATGTGACCTGCTTCACCTATAAAGTACATTATAAAACAAAGAGGAATTTGTGTTGGTTTTCATTTATGTTATTATCTCTAGTAAAATAATATTTTCACCTTTTTAAAATAAAACTGCCACAAATGAAAATATGATAACATAAAAAGAATTAACTAAACTTTTGGTTAACTTCATGGGGAAAAAATAAGGAGTCTGGTAGCACCTTTTCCAACAAATTTTTTTTATTAAAAGTCATAAGACACTTCCATATAGTTTTCTTGGCACTGTTTAAAAAGTGGTTTGTCATGCCTTCTTGGGGCACTAGTGTATGTGTGTATGTGTTTCAAGTTTCCAATCTAATTTGAACCCCTGGGATCTGATAATCTTCCATTCTAATTAGATCCAATCTTGTTTATCTTCTTTAAATTTGCCACATTGAAAATATAGACCATAATTATTAGTCCATATTGTAAAATTGGGGATTCAAGACAAAGTGACGTCCTACATTTGTGTAAAGTAATTAATTTCCCGTAATATTCAGAATGACAATTGTGATATCATGGCTTCTGAAAATGCTGTACTTTAGTAATACTATCGTTGCAATTTGGTCTGGATCTTAAACGACCGACTTCACGCCTTCTTTTAAAGATGCAGACATAGAAGTTGTTTCCGCTTGAACAGCCGGGTAAGGAAAAGTTATAATTACAGGACTGTACATTTTTCTTCGTCTGTAACTTTCGCGAGCCTATAAAATTAGAGCGGAACTAAAGTTCAGGGGTTGGTTTTCCGCCTGGACATTATTTCCTGAAGCTCTGCTTCTATGCCTTTTGTGTTTCAGTCGAGCCGATTTCCCCGGATTGACCGGCTGCTAGATTGCAAGTGTCAAGGCTGAGGCAATGGGCGATCAGACAATTCTCAAGACTTTGCTCTACACCGTCAATTCTCTCTTGCAGCAGCAGAAATATCACACCATATTGGCGATACTCAAGGGCTTCCGCAACGGAGCGGTGTAAGTTTCAGTTGGGGACCGTCTTTCTTTCGCATTCCTGTTCCGAAACTATCGCCGGAGTCCTCTTGGCGACCACGGACCAGGGTTTACGCTGATTTCACTAAGAATTGAGTGGGAGAAAGCAGATTTGCCCTTGACCGCTCTTGGCTGGGCTGTCTCCAACTTTGCTTTCGCTCTTCTTCACAGCCCCCGCTTTGTGGGATGCTGCAATAGATTGCCTGGCATTGTCTGCTTGGTGAGAAAATAACGACCCTTTTTGCTGACGTTTTGTTTATAGGTGTAAGTGACATTTTGTGTGGGCAGGTGTACGATTTTAGTCTAATGGCAGATTCTCCCAATCTTGTATAAATAAGATTTCAAATTATTGACACAAGCTAAGTTGAGTGACCGATCTGTCAACCTGAGGTAATTTAAAGTGGTCCTGGCTATTTATATATCAGTACATTTGTTTCTTATGCTTTATCTGCATTTCATTTCAGGGGATACCAAAATTCTTATGATTGACTTCAAAGAAGTATTACTGACAAAGTGATAATATGTCTGCTATTATACTGAGTTTTCATTTCGTTTTAGAGGACAGTATTGGTTCAGTATATACTGTATTAAGCTAAAACATTGCTGTAGAACCATATATGTTTACAGAACAGCAGTGAGCTTATGTTGATGCCTTCTAAGGTCTGGATACACCTGGATTTCATTTTTAATCATTCACACTTAATGCTTACTGATAAAGCATTTTTTGTTTTCTTCTTGTAATCTCCAAAATCCATTCATTCAATTATCAAGGTGACGCCTTGAGGGGTTGGGAGTGGGGGGCACTGCTCTTCGGTGGTTCACCTCCTACCTCTCGGGGCGGTCGCAATCGGTGCTGGTGGGGCAGAGGTCGACCCCGAGGGCGCTCTCCTGTGGGGTCCCTCGGGTCGGTCCTCTCCCCTCTCTTATTTAACATCTACATGAAGCTGCCGGGTGAGATCATCCGTGGTTTTGGGGTGAGATACCATCAGTACGCGGATGACACCCAGCTGTACATCTCCACCCCAAACCAGATCAGTGATGCCCTCTCCCTGATGACCCGTTGTCTGGATGCAGTGCGGATTTGGATGACAGGAACATGCTTCGACTCAACCCGGCCAAGACTGAGTGGCTGTGCATACCGGAATCTCGGCCCAGTCAGGAATATCCACCTTTGGCCATAGGGGGAGAGGTGCTGCCCCCTGTGGATAGGGCGCGGAATCTGGGGGTCCTCCTGGATATACGGCTCCGCTTGGAGCAGGTGGGGGCCATCGCCAGGGGGCCCTTTGCCCAGCTCTGCCTAGTTCGTCAACTTCGCCCATTTCTGGACCGAGATGCCCTGCGCACAGTCACTCATGCCCTTGTCACCTCCAGACTCGACTACTGCAATGCTCTCTATTTAGGACTGCCCTTGCACACCATCCGGAGATTGCAGCTGGTGCAGAATGCAGCCGCGCGGGTGGTGATGGGAGTTTCCCGATTCTCCCATATTACCCCCCTCCTGCGCGGCCTGCATTGGTTGCCGGTTGCACTCCGGGTGAGGTTCAGGGTTTTGGTCTTAACATTCAAAGTCCTACACGACATGGGTCCGCAATATTTAAGGGAGCGACTCCTACCAATATCAAATGCCATCCGCCCTGTGCGAGCTCAGAGGCAAGGACTCCTTGGGGTCCTGTCCACAAGTCAATATCGGCTGGCAGTCCCCCGACGACAAGCCTATTCTGTTGCAGCCCCTGACCTTTGGAACCAACTACCCCTGGGGCTCCGCCTGGCCCCTGACCTTCGCCCCTTCCACCACGATTTGAAGACCTGGTTGTTTGACCAATCCGGGCTGTGACCCCTCCCTGGTGGGGGGGAGGGTTCTTATTTTAAATTTTAACTATTATTGGGCTTGTCATTGGTTTAATCCTTTTTTTAATTATTTATAATTGTTGTTTTAGTTGTGAGCATGAGTCTTGAAATGGGGCGGCATACAAGTCCAAATAATAAATAAATAAATAAATAAAAATAATAAATTCTAATAAAGCAATTGTTATTCTATACATTGTTTAGTAGTTACTTATCTCAGCTCCTGCAACATTGTGGCTAGATATTTTACAATCATTCTGGTGTTAAAAGAGTAAAGTTTCTTTTGTAGTGGGTGGTACTTCAAAACAAACTCTGTGATTCTCTTACGAACAAGATTATCTTCCTGTTCATGGCTGTTTTTATATTTTCAAAGTAGTAAATATCATTTCCCACATGATAATCAGTATTCCAAGAAGCTAAAAGCGAGGAAGAGGTTTCAGAACATTGTTTTAGTGATATGATAAATCTGAGTATTCAGATTTATGTGCCATATTAGGCAAGCATCTTAAGTCTTTCAGTGTAGAACAAACTCAACCTGTTTGTGCAATTTATATCCCAATATACATGGCAAAGGAGTTGTGAAAGGTGCTAATCTGTCATCCCAAGAACTGTATCCCCATATTCTGTTTCCAAGTTACATCAAGCAATAATTAGGAGTCCTCGGTACTCTTTGAGCTTGCTCTTCTTGCAGGCGTTTCATTACCCTAGGTAACTTCATCAGTGCTAGTAAAGAAAGAGTACTGTTTGCTGTCATTTTATATGCTGCTGTCTTGCCTATCTGTGTGGGTGGGGGCAGTCTTAGAGGTTCTTTGGTTGCGCTGTTTACTGATGGCTTTTTGGCAGTTTCTTGATTGCGGTATTGCTTACTTGCAATAATTGCATTCAAACACACATTAAACTTCATTTTACTGACAATTTTATGCATCTTTATTTTTGGCAGTTATGGAGCCAAAATCCGTGCCCCTCATGCTTTGGTAATGACATTTCTCTTCAAAAGTGGAAGGTACGTTTCTCAGAGCATCTGTCACTTACAGAAAAAAGCCATAGAAATTGAAGAAGCCTACCTTGTTGTGTGCATGTTTTTTTAAAATACAGGTAGCCCTCTACTTACAACCATTAGTTTAGCGACATTACTGAAAAAAGTGACTTACAACTGGTACTCACACAACCATCACAGCCACTTACAACCATCCCCACACTCACATGATCAAAATTTGGGTGCTTGGCAACCAACATGTATTTATGATGGTTGCAGTGTCCCGAAGTTACTTGATCATTATTTGCAGTCTTCTGGAAGCAGAAGCCAACTTTCAACAAGCTAAGTCTTACTTAACAATGTATGAGTTACTTAACAAGTGCAGTGATTTGATTAATAACTGTGGCAAAAAAAGATCATAAAATTGGGCATGACTCAACAAACACCCTGTTTAGCAATGGAAATTCTGGTCTCAATTGTGGTTGTAAGTCAAGGGCTATCTGTAGTCTTTTAGTACACATTGTGATTTCTTCTCTGTATTCTTAATGTTTCTGTTTGGATGTTTTTCACTGAATTAAATAAGCTGCTCAAAAAAATAAAGGGAACACTTAAACAACACAATGTACAGTAGTTGAATGTGCTGACAACAAAATCACACAAAACTTAACAATGGAAATCAAATTCATCAACCCATGGAGGTCTGGATTTGGAGGTACACTCAAAACTAAAGTGGAAGAAAACACTACAGGCTATCCAATTGTGATGTAATGTCCTTAACACAAGTCAAAATGAGGCTCAGTAGTGTGTGTGACCTCCACGTGCCTGTATGACCTCCCTACAATGCCTGGGCATGCTCCTGATGAGGTGTCAGATGGTCTCCTGAGGGATCTTCTCCCACACCTGGACTAAAGCATCCCCCAACTCCTGGACAGTCTGTGGTGCAACGTGACGTTGGTGGATGGAGCGAGACATGATGTCCCAGGTGTGCTCAATTGGATTCAGGTCTGGGAAACGGGCGGGCCAGTCCATAGCATCAATGCCTTCATCTTACAGGAACTGCTGACACACTCCAGCCACATGAGGTATAACATTGTCGTGCATTAGGAGGAACCCAGGGCCAACCGCACCAGTATATGGTCTCACAAGGGGTCTGAGGATCTCATCTCGGTACCTAATGGCAGTCAGGCTACCTCTGGCGAACACATGGTGGGCTGTGCGGCCCTCCAAAGAAATGCCACCCCACCCCATTACTGACCCACTGCCAAACCAGTCATGCTGGAGGATGTTGCAGGCAGCAGAACGTTCTCCACGGTGTTTCCAGACCCTGTCATGTCTGTCACATGTGCTCAGTGTGAACCTGCTTTCATCTGTGAACAGCACAGTGGCAAATTTGCCAATCTTGTTGTTCTCTGGCAAATGCCAAACGTCCTGCACGGTGTTAGGCTGTAAGCACAACCCCCACCTGTGGACATCGGGCCCTCTTATCACCCTCATGGAGTCTGTTTCTGACCATTTGAGCAGACACATGCACATTTGTGGCCCGCTGGAGGTCATTGTGCAGGGCTCTGGCAGTGCTCCTCCTGTTCCTCCTTGCACAAAGGCGGAGGTAGCGGTCCTGCTGCTGGGTTGTTGCCCTCCTACGGCCTCCTCCACGTCTCCTGATGTACTGGCCTGTCTCCTGGTGGCGCCTCCATGCTCTGGACACTACGCTGACAGACACAGCAAACCTTGCCACAGCTCGCATTGATGTGCCATCCTGGATGAGCTGCACTACCTGAGCCACTTGTGTGGGTTGTAGATTCCGTCTCATGCTACCACTAGAGTGAACACACCGCCAGCATTCAAAAGTGACCAAACCATCAGCCAGAAAGCATAGGAACTGAGAAGTGGTCTGTGGTCACCACCTGCAGAACCACACCTTTATTGGGGATGTCTTGCTAATTGCCTATAATTTCCACCTGTTGTCTCTTCCATTTGCACAACAGCATGTGGAATTGATTGTTAATCTGTGTTGCTACCTAAGTGGACAGTTTGATTTCACAGAAGTGTGATTGACTTGGAGTTACATTGCGTTGTTTAAGTGTTCCCTTTATTTTTTTGAGCAGTGTGTATATTAGGACAGAAAAAGAAGAGATTGTCTTGTATTAGATTAATAATACGCTTTGTCCTTTTTGTACTTAAATCAGACTATAAATGTATTTAATACTGTTTTATGGATATTTATCCATAGAAACAACATTTTCTAGGAAATCAAGGGGGGATTATGAGGCAATCTAACAATACATACCTACAGGTGAAACTTGAAAAATTAGAATATCGTGCAAAAGTTCATTTATTTCAGTAATGCAACTTAAAGGGTGAAACTAATATATGAGTTAGACCCATTACATGCAAAGCAAGATAGTTCAAGCCGTGATTTGTCATAATTGTGAAGATTATGGTTTACAGCTCATGAAAACCCCAAATCCACAATCTCAGAAAATTAGAATATTACATGCAATCAATAAAACAAGGATTGTAATAGAACAATATCGGACCTCTGAAAAGTATAAGCATGCATATGTACTCATTACTTGGTTTGGGCCCCTTTTGCAGCAACTACTGCTTCAAATGTGGCGTGGCATGGAAGCTATCAGCCTGTGGCACTGCTGAGGTGTTATGGAAGACCAGGATACTTCAATAGTGGCCTTCAGCTCTTCTGCATTGTTCTGTCTCATGTCTCTCATCTTTCTCTTGGCAATGCCCCATAGATTCTCTATGGGGTTCAGGTCAGGCAAGTTTGCTGGCCAATCAAGCACTTTAATCCCATGGTCATTGAACCAGGTTTTGGTGCTTTTGGCAGTGTGGGCATATTGTTCTATGTACATTCTTTTATTGATTGCATGTAATAATATAATTTTCTGAGATTGTGGATTTGGGGTTTTCATGAGCTGTACGCCATAATCATCACAATTATGACAAATCACGGCTTGAACTATCTTGATTTGCATGTAATGAGTCTATCTCATATATTAGTTTCCCCTTTTAAGTTGCATTACTGAAATAAATGAACTTTTGCATGATATTCTAATTTTTCAAGTTTCACCTGTATTCATGCTCTTTTATTAGAAACAGATTGGCTTATGTGGCTTTAGTTTTCTAATTTTTCTGAAAGTGAAATGAAGATCATGTTACTTTTTAATGTACATCAGAAACAATGACTAATAAATATTATAATTGATTTATTATATTTTCAGGGAAATAATGTTATGTGTAATAATTGTTCTTTGTTTCTTCCTTCAGCCTAAAGGAAAAATTGAAAGTAATTCTTCAAGCTACCTATACTCATTCTAGATGTCTGGCCTATTTTGTATTCCTTTATAAGAGTTTGATGGCCATGCAATCACGAATGCAAGGAAAGAAGGTTCCACTTCATTCTATCATTGCAGCCTGCATTGGGGGCTGGTTAGTGTTTGGGGAAAATAATAATATTAACAACCAGGTAAGCAACCGTGTTGCTTAATGTTAGATTTATGGTTCTATTGATGTAATGAAGAATGAAAGGGAAATTAAGAAATTTAGTAAATTGTTCCATCACATTCTTCCATTATTAATTTTTGTGTGTCTGCCGCAGATGGGGTAGTGAATTTATTTGTATACAATTCTTCGGCATCTTTCTTTCACTCTAATAAAATGTAAGAAAAGGATTAGTAATCATAAGCTCGTATGCTGCCCAATTCTCAACTACTCTGGAAGGATCACAGCAATCGCATTACAAGAACATTAATAAAAGATAAAAAGTGGCAAGTGGAATGAAGCGAGGGGTCTCACTTTCCTGTGCCAAAAGCTTGAGTGAAGAGCCAAGTCTTCACAGCTCATATAAACAATAGTAGACTGGGGTCCCTTTGGGTCTTGGGGACAACCTTATTCCAGAGGACAGGCCCTGCTATAAAGAATATATGCTATCTATTTGCTAACCACACTCAATGAACATTTTAACAAAAGATAAGTATTGTTATTTAAATGATAAACCCATTTAGAGAAGCATTATATCTTCCAGGATGAAAAAAAAATTATTTGGTAAGTTACAACTGATACTTCACAGTGGTAGATAATTGTGGCAGAAGAATGCATATCCATGTTGATTTTTCACTGTAAAATTTAAAAATCCAGATACAATTTGGATGCTTTTTAGGAAATGTACTTTGAATACAGATGCATTTCTTTTTAAACCAGTCTTGATGCAACTGGGAAAGGATTTATTTACAGCTGATATGGTATTTCTAGCATTAGATTTAGGAAGACATAAATTGTTGCTGAACTTTATTAAAATGCAAGCAGGCTGGTTAAAATTAAAGACTGATTTTGGTATGAAAGAACTTGATGATTTCCTAAATTGAAAGTTGTTTCAAGCAATCTCATTTTCTTGTTGTGCTAATTGCCTAATTTTAATTCAGTACTTTTTTCCTGAACAGGTAAATATGTATCTATTATCTCGTATCCTGCTTGGCTTGTCTCGATTGGCAGTAGAGAAGGGTTATATCCCACAGCCAAAACAAGATACCTCCAAAATTTTTGCTGCTGTGGTTTGGGGGATTGTTCTTTGGCTCTTTGAGTATCACCGGCACACTCTACAACCATCACTACAATCATCCATGGCCTACCTATATGATGACAGTAATGTTTGGCATGATATTTCTGACTTCCTTGTATATAATAAGAGATCTACTAACAAATAAACCTGACAACTATTTGGATAAAAATACATTCCAATGGCAGTTAAAATGATGTATATCTGAACATCCTTTGCAATACTGAACATTTATATTAACATTGGATAAGAATGTCTACTTGAAGTCTGTCCACAATGTTTAGTATAGATTGCTGATTTCTTCTGATTAGAGCTTGAAACAAGAGTATTTTATAAGCAAAATATTTTGTTCCTTTTTTTCAAGATACCTAGTTTCCCCTTTTATGCTATCAGCTGAGGAAAATATCCCTTCATTGTTTTAAAATCAAGAAATATGAATTAAATGTTAAAATTTAAGGATCAGATGACATAAGTAACTTTTTTGCATCTAGGTGCACTATGTCATCTACAATTTCTTCAGCAACAAAAGAAATAACCAAATTTTCTGCATGATGGATATCATTTGATAATGATTTTGGTCTGTAGTTATGGTACTTGGAAGTGTTATTGCTTATGTTTATCCATGCCTCTTTTATAAGAGAAGATAACATATCAAACCAATTTTAAGGATGCTTTTTTTAAATGGACTTTTAAAATTCAGTTGCATAAATATGACACAAAAACTGTGGGTTTTTTAAAGTACACTCTCCTACAAAATGCTTAAAATTTAGTAACATTAACAAATAGAGAAAAATTGGGTTTTATTTCTTGGGTTTCTAAAATGAAAGAAGAGAGTAAATAGTATGGTGAACATAGGAAGGGTGTCAAATAGATTATTCTTGTTGTGAAATCCTGTGTTATGATGGGGGGGGGCAAGAGTGTGAATACTAAAAAAACTTTTCCTTAATTGAAGCTCTACCAGATGGAAAATGATGCAATCATGCATAGCTAAAACTATTATTGCAGTTATCATACTCTGATCATACAGTCAACAGGTACAATTCTGTTTAGCAATCCACCAAAAGTGCCAAATGGAGTATTAGATTTTATCTCATTCTTGTATTAATGAATACAGATGTGTATTGTATTTTTTGAAATTTACTTATTTTTAAACATATGGTCACCTGACTCTCACACAGTAACTCCAGGCAGTGTGTAACTTTAAAAATCCAAAAAAATAACAGAATCAGACAAGCCATTTGACTGGTTCAGAGTGGGGTCCCCAAGCCCTCTGACAAAACCATGTCCTCAAGACCTCATGGAAAAGCATCAGGGTAGTGGCCAATCTTATCTCTGGAGAAATGATGTTCCAAAAATTTATAATCCAATCATGTGAACTGACCAAAGCTAGTCTTTCTGGGTCTCTTCCAGGCTTGTACAGATGCACAGAAAAGCAATGTGGATTTCTTATTTTAAAAGAACAAAAAATTGGACTTATAGATGAAATGGAATATCTTGCAAAATTCATTTGCATAGCGAGCATAGATCCTCCTAAAATGTTAATTTCTTTTCATAACTTCATCTCTCTGTATCATTATGAATACTACACTTGGTGGCCTCATGCACTGCATACACACACACACACACACACACTACTGCTGCTAAAAAACCTAGGCTTATGAATTAGAATGTCTGACTGCTATCCTAATATCATTTTAGAGTAATCATTTTCAGTACAATGAGTATAGTGAAGAATCTGTTTTTAAACACCATTATACAAAATGAAGCAGCTTTTTTTAATTGAAGAAAACAAATGTACTTTTGTATGTGCTGGAGTGTTATTTAAAACAGGATGCTTAATAGGACCTTGGTTAAAAAAAGCAAGGCTGATTATAAGGCATTAAAAATTATTGATTATGGTGTTGCACTGAGTTTTGATTTATCATTGAAAATTTGCTTACGGTAGCAAATATATATATTTGGGAGCCAAGGAAGTTTTGTATTTAATTTATAGGACTATAATATTTATGCGGCTTGTTAATTCTTTTATCACATGTCTTTACTTTGCTTGTTTGATATATTTGTTATCTTGCACCATTAAGTGTCTGTTCTCATGAGATAATCTATGGCCTTCTTTCTGAATTCCTTCCATATAAATGTTTAAAAGCCACCATGCCAAAACCATTATCATGTCATGTTTTATGTTCAAAGGAATAAATATCAACCTGCTTCAGAAAGTTATTGATATTTTGGGCAACGTCTGCCCTAAGCTTTTATTGGTTCTCTTCTCACATCATTGCTTTCATGCAATGACACCTCCTGCTGCCTTCTCCCTAAACAATGGGCAGTATTTCTTCTAAAAGTTAAAGGATCAGCATATTTTTAACTAGTACTTCAAATCAATTTTAGATTTTTCTGTGTTTCTTTTGGGCTGCTGTCATCAAACAGTAATACTGAGCTTTCTTTTTCTTTTTTAAGTATATTGTTTAAGACCTTGTCTGAACTCACACAAAGCACAGGACTGTAAAGCAAATCATATGTGATCACTCCACTACTGTTCTTATAGCTTACAGATGAGGTCGAATCCCTTCTGCCACTAATGTGACTGAACAATGCTGGTGTGTGCTAGGGTAGTGAACTAGAAGTAATGGGTCGGTCCAAAGACTCTTGGATACATAAGTTCCATTCCTCACTCTTTCAAATTGTATTGTTTAGCAAGCTAAGTATTCTGTTTGGTTTTCATGCTAATAAGAAAGAAACACAAAAAGAATAAGGCGACCGTTTGAAAATCCAGCTCCCAGGCAGTTTGTCCCATCAAAATTAACCAAGTACCAACTATCTCAGCCCTGAAGATCAAAACAGATGCATACGTGAATTGTGTTAAAAGCAGTTCAGCAGAGGTCTTATTTACATTGAGGACATTTTAACAGGAGATCTGGATTCCTGATCTGAGAAAATATTCATCCTTACTTAATATGCCATGATTTTATTAGGCTTGAAAAATGTTCCCAAAAATAATAATAAAAGAATATTATTTATTTATTTATTTATTATTAATTCGACTTATATGCCGCCCCCTCTCCCGAAAGACTCGGGGCGGCTCACAGCTAAAATACAATACTAACAATAAATTACCTAAAACTATATTAAGCAATGAAGCCGAATTAACATTAAAACCCCAAAATTAAAATGAACAAACCCCAAAGGGTCAGCACAGCCCAGATTGTAAAAACAGCCAGGTTTTTAACTCGTGGCGGAAGGTGCAGAGATCAGGAGCCAGCCGGAGCTCCAGCGGAAGAAGATTCCATAAAGTGGGGGCTGCCACAGAGTAGGCCCTCCCCCGGGTCCCCGCCAGGTGACATTGAGTCGCGGACGGCACCCTGAGGAGACCCCGTCTGTGCGTCCGTACCAGGCAGTTGGTACTTGATGCAGAGAGGAGTCGTTCTCGTAAATATCCTGGACCCATGCCATGTAGGACTTTGAATGTTAACACCAAAACCTTGAATCTCACCCGGAGGGCAACCGGAAGCCAATGCAGGTCGCGCAGGAGGGGGTGATATGGGAGTATCGGGGGGCTCCCATCACTATCCGCGCGGCCGCATTCTGCAACAGGTGAAGCCTCCGAGTGGTATGCAAGGGCAGTCCCAAATGGAGAGCGTTACAGTAGTCTAGTCGGGAGACAACGAGCGCCTGAGTGATCATGCGCAGGGCATCCTGGTCCAGATATGGGCGCAACTGGTGAACCAGCCGGACCTGGGCAAAGGCCCCCCTGGCCACGGCTCCCACCTGCTCCTCCAACTTGAGCTGTGAATCCAGGAGGACCCCCAGATTCCGTGCCCTGTCCACGGGGGGTAACACCTCCTCCCCCATGACCAAAGATGGAACCTCTGAACTGGACTGGGATGTCTGTATGCACAACCACTCTGTCTTGGCTGGGTTGAGTCGAAGCATGTTCCTGTCCATCCAGATCCGCACCGCTTCCAAACAATGGGACATCACGGAGAGAGCATCACTGATGTGGTCCGGGGTGGAGATGTATAACTGCGTATCATCAGCATACTGATGATAACTCACCCCGAAACCACGGATGATCTCACCCAGCGGCTTCATATAAATGTTGAACAGGAGAGGTGAGAGGACCAACCCCTGAGGTACCCCACAAGTGAGAGACCTCAGAGTCGACCTCTGCCCTCCTGCCAACACTGTTTGCAAACGTCCCGAGAGGTAGGAGGAGAACCACTGTAAGACAGTGCCTCCCACTCCCAACCCCCCGAGACACTGCAACAGGATACCATGGTCAATGGTATCGAAAGCCGCTGAGAGGTCTAACAGGACCAGGACAGAGGAAAAACCCCTGTCCCGAGCCCTAGAGAGATCATCAATCAGCGCGACCAATGCTGTCTCCGTGCTGTACCCGGGTCGGAAGCCCGATTGGTACGGATCCAGGTAGTCCGCTTCCTCCAGGAAAAGTGGCAATTGCTGAGCCACCACACTCTCAACAACCTTCGCTAAAAAGCGAAGGTTGGAGACCAGACGAAAGTTGTTCAACATGGCTGGGTCCAGGGCAGGCTTCTTCAGAAGGGGGCTCACCACCGCCTCTTTCAAGGCAGAAGGGAACAGCCCCTCCCTTAACGAAGCGTTGACAACTGCCTGGAGCCAGCCGCACGTGACCTCCCTGGAGGCATAAACCAACCAGGAAGGGCACGGGTCCAATAAACATGTGGTGGAACTCAGCCGCCGCATGATCCTGTCCACTTCATCCTCAGAAACAGGATCGAACTCAGTCCAGATTACATTAGCCAGACCTCTCGCCTCCCCTTCCTCAGACCACTGCAAGTCCGAGCGCAACCCTTCCCGGATCCGAGCAATTTTATCCTGCAGATAAAGACCAAATTCCTCAGCTCTGCCCCGCAGGGGTCCACCACCTCCCCCAACTGTAAGGGGGAATGGGCAACCCCAAACAGGGCGGCTGGGTGGTTATCTGCGGATGCTATGAGGGCGGAGAAGTAAGATCTCCTTGCCGCCCCCACAGCTACCAGGTAAGTCCTAATATGGGCTCTCAACTGGGCTCGGTCGGATCCAGAGCGGGTTACCCTCCTCCTACTCTCTAGTCCCCTTCCACGATGCTTCATCTCCCGGAGCTCCTTGGTATACCAGGGAGCTGACCGGGATCTGCGTTGAGTAAGGGGATGCATGGGGACAACCCTGTC
Organism: Naja naja; assembly: GCA_009733165.1. Taxonomy (NCBI): domain Eukaryota; kingdom Metazoa; phylum Chordata; class Lepidosauria; order Squamata; family Elapidae; genus Naja; species Naja naja. The sequence goes on from CM019150.1 coordinate 36,472,998, forward strand.
AAGAGCCCCCGCGGCCCACTGTTGCCAGGTAGCCGCAAGGACCTCAGCAGAGCTGTGGGTGAGGGATGCAGGAAAAAAACCTAGTTCTGCCTGAAACCTCTCAGGGTCCATCAGGCGCCTGGGGTGGAACCATCTAAGTGGCTCCTCATCCCAGCGGTGTGGGGCGGCTTGATGGAAGACCAGCCATAGGAGATAGTGGTCTGACCATGGAATGGGGTGGGTTTCTATAACACCATCCCCCAGGCCACTACGCCACCGCTCCGAGACAAAAACCAGGTCAAGCATATTGACCCCCTCGTGAGTCGGGCCATCTATTAACTGGGTCAGACCCATGGACTCCATGGAAGCCATAAATTCCTGGGCCAACCCCAACGCCGCCCCCAAGGAGGGCAGGTTGAAGTCACCCAGAACTATAAGCTCTGGGAACTCCACCGCCACCCCCGAGACGGCATCGAGCAGCCCAGGCAGGGCGGCTGATACACAGCTGGGGGACAGGTATGTAAGCAGCACACCCATCCGACCACTAGGCCCAAACCTCACAAGGAGGGACTCACACCCACCTATCTCCGGAGCAGGGACCTCCCTTGGAAGCAGGGTCTCCCGAATAACAACAGCCACCCCTCTACCCCTTCCCTGGGGTCGAGAACGGTGCATAACCTGAAAACCTGGGGGGCAAATATCGACCAGAGGGACTCCACCCTCCGGCCCCAGCCAGGTCTCGGTGATGCAGGCCAGGTCCACGGCCTCCTCCTCAATAACCTCCCAGAGGAGAGGTGCCTTATTCGCCACGGACCTGGCATTAAAATACACTAGCTGGAGCCCAGGGGCCCTAGATCCCAAAACCCCCAGAGATTGAGAAGAGGCCAAGGGGTCGGAGCGCGCCACGTTTCGGATACAGCGGGGACGCGCTCCCCTAACATGATATGGCCCCCCTCCTCGTCGGCTCCTACCCATTCCAACCACCCTGGGAATTAAAGCCCCCACTATTCCGTCCGGGGTCCCACAGCCCCCCCCACGCACCCCCCAACCACGATCCTGACTCGGGCTGCAATGAGCACTTATAAGACCCCCCCCTTCCCTAACTCACATAAACATCGAATCAAGAATTTAACTAATGAAGGCCTGGAACCCCCCCTTCTACCCTTCCCAGGACCCCCACCCCAACCCCTACCAGCGCAGTGCCAACTCTGGGTTCCATGACCCGTCCTCGAGGTACATTGTGGAAAGTCCGGCAGGCCAGGCCCGGGAGAGGGGGGCCTCCAGTAGGGCCTGCAGGTCCGTTGACAAGTAGACCCATATGTTGTTGTATTGCACATATAAAGGGAGGAGTCGAAAGGTGGAACAAGTCCGTATATCAAGGATGTTAAAACACCCGGTCCAATCCCAACGTCTGTGCTGCAGACAAATGGTCCCAGGAGATGAATCAGGATTGCTGTCTCACCACAATCCGGTGGGCCGATGGTAAGGGCCCTCATCCAGGCCAGCCACCGCGCTCTCACCGCAGGGTTGTCAGGCAAGCACGTCCGGGTGGCAAGATGATAACAGAGGTTAGCTACGGGGGAGGGCAAGCAATCCCAGTCCGCAACCCTCACACAGTAGCGGGTGGGATGCGTCCATATCCCTCTCACCAACCTCCATCGGGTGTAAAAAAGGGAGGGGGGAGAAATAGCCCCAAGAGGCAAGGCAAAAAGGAGGCAGGAGGGGGGGGAGGGCAGCAAACACAGATCTAAAAGGTCCAGCCGGAGCAAAGCAGACGACAAGGGGGCCAGGCCTGGCAGCAACCCCGAGGCCACACCATCTCCACCTCGTGGCCCAGAGTCATCGCTAGCCAGTCCGCCGCCTCCACCATTGCTGCCTCTGCCACTAACACCACCATTGGCGGCATCCATGGCAGCACCGCCGCCCCAACCGTGGTCATGCCCACAGCAACCAGCCTCAGACCGCTCTCTCCTCGCCATCGCCGTTGCTGCCACCAACGGCTCTGCTATGAAGATCCCAGCTGGGGCCAGACGCCGGAGCGGAAACCAGCACCCTCCGCCGGTCCCCACACTCCTTGCCTCGTCTCCCCCAACACGCCGTTCTTCTGGGCGCAGTGCGCCATTTTCAAGGCCAGGGTGGGGGCCAGCCGCTCCGCTGGTCTCCACACCCCATAATTTGCTGGCACACAGCTCAATGCTCCCCGCCGCGCCGTTCTTCGAGGTGCCGCCACAACCGCCGCGCTGTTCTTCGAGATGCAGGGTGTCTCCAAGGCTGAACCTAAAGTCAGCCAGCTGATCGGGCCGCCGCACCATTCCTCGGGGTGCCACCGCCGCCGCCATGCTGTTCTTTAAGGTGCAATGAATCTCCAGGGCTGAGTCCAGGAACGACCAACTGATCTTCCCGCCACGCCATTCCCCAGGGCGCCGCCACCACCACCGCACCGTTCTTCTAGGCACAGTGCATCTTCAGAGCCGAGCCCGGAGTCAGCCAGCTGGCCCATGATGACAACGCGGAAAGTGCCGCCGATCAGGGAATCGAACGCCCGAAGGCGTCAGAGGGGAGCCACAGGGGGAGCATTGACGGGCGTCGGTTCTGAAGAAACCAGCCGATGCCCGAGGTCTTCTGTTACCGAAAACGACCACCGGGGGGGATTGCCAGCCACCCCCACCTCTCTTATCGGACTGCAAACGACTCTCTCACCATGGAGCCTAAGCTCGGACCACCATCTTCCAAGACATGCGCAGTTGAGTTTGTTGTATAAAAAGAATCTATGCTATATTGATACAATATAAATTGAATGAATTATTTATACTATTTAAACTGAATGAAATAGATGTAGAAATGCTGTACAGGCAGCTTTTAAAAAAATAAAATAGAAAATGAGGAAGATTGGAATAAGTCATTATCCTGATTTGAATAGGAAAAGTACAATCTCCTACATAATTCAAAGATAGTCCACAATAAGGTTTTCCCCTATCAATGTTTACACTTAATTATTTATAAATACTACTTAACATAAGCTCCCTGACATGTTTGTGGATCTTAATTGATATTGTAGGTGCAGAGTCTCAAATAGTGTTAACTAGTGGAACAAATCATTTAACAGTATAAAGAATGTATAAATGCTTTTTTCTTAATATAGGAACTTTCCTGTGGGTATCATGAAAATTTCTCCTTAGATTTTTTTAAACCCTTCATATTGGCAACAGCAAATGGCCATTTTACGTGTATTTATAATTTATACATTTTTGGAAAATAGCCATGTGTTTTTTATGATAATAGATTTCCCCCATTCACTGGAAATGTTTATGTTCTATTTTTTGTTCCCTGTTTTTATATGGGTAGATCACAAAGTTATTTTTAAAATATAATTTCCAATATAGGCTTTTTCAGGCTCTTGTAAACTAATCATATTTTTCTATGTTAGAAACATTAAGTGGCTATACGGTACAGGTAGTCCTCAACTTACGACCACAATTGAGCCCAGAAGTTAAGTTGCTAAGTGAGAAATTTGTTAAGTGAGTTTTGCCCCATTTTACAACTTTTCTTGCCACATTTGTTAAGTGAATCACTACAGTTGTTAACTTAGTGACATGGTTGTTAAGTGAATCTGGTTTCCCATTGACTTCACTTGTCAGAAGGTTTCAAAAGGGGATCATATGACCCCGGGACCATCTGTAACCATCATAAATGTGAGTCGTCAAGTATCTGAATGTAAATCATGTGACCATGGGGATTGCTGCAATGGTCATAAGTGTGAAAAATAGTCATAAGTCACTTTTTTCAATGCTGTTGCAACCTTGAATGGTCACTAAGTGAACTGTTATAAGTCAAGGACTACCTGTAATTACCTATCCTTTCATAGTTCACAGAACAGATTGTCTTTTTGAAGTGTGGAATATCCTATTATTCTCTTTCTCTCTTGCAATAAAACAAACTGATTATATTGTGTGCAGCAAGTGCATTTTAAAAAATATTGGGTGTAAAAAGATACTGATTATGAGTGTTGACTGAACTCTTTCTCTCAAACGAAATATTTTTAAAGCTGTATGAGTCATCTAAATGATCCATCCTGAAATAATAATGCCATGGGCACTACAGGAATGTAATATCTTCTGGTTTTGAACTTCCCCGAAGATGGACCGCTGACCGTGATTGTCCACGGATTTGGTCCGTGCTTCGGCGTCAGAGAGCCCCGATTGGTCAGATTTGGGGCAGAAGCCACCTCATAGGGGCGGCGGAGGAAGGGGAGACCATCAGCCGGGTAGAGGGGAGTTGCAAATCCCCTCTCTGGCTTGGCAACTGCTACCTCCCAAAGACGTCTGATGAGGTGGTCTAAAATGGCCACCCTGGAGGGGAAGATTAAGCCGGAATAAGATTCTGCTGGAGAGAGAAAGAAGCAAACATCAGGAGGAATGGGATGATATAGTTAAATGGAAAATACCCCCAGGATTAACTTTTTCAAGAATCTTTAAGAAAGGATTTCAACTGGCGAAGAGAAAGGAGGAAAAAAAAGTGTGAATTGTTTTTGACAGCAGTGGGGCTTTGAACCGAGAAAGGTAGAAGCTGGAAAAAGAAATCATTTAACTAATTTGGATAAGTATATTTTGAGTCATCTAAATGATTCATCCTATATAGGCACTAGTAAAACTGAACTATAGATTGTTAAAGAGAAAATTTAATACTAATTGGATTTGATTTTTATTCTTGGAAGACTGTGGTTTAAAAAGCTCTGAATAGCTGGGAAAAAAGAGTGGGTGAAGATCTGATATAACAAAGAGTGCCATCTAACTGGTTAAATTTAACTTTTTTTTTCTAAAAGACTCTGTTTCTTAAAAACTGTAAGGAAAATTGATTCAATAAAACAAGAACTCTGAAAAACTGAAACACTGTAACAAAGAAAGAAACAAGAAGATTGCCCTTGGATTAACTGTTGATTCTGGTATGGATTTAGCATTGAATTAGCTGAGGACCAAGATTCGAGAGGAATAAAATAAGTGCTGATTGTTGGAAATCAATTTCATAGACACTATTTGGATTAAATTGTTAAATAGAAAAGGTTTTAAATGGTGATATCTCTTCTGGAAACTTAGAAACATGAAAGAAACATTACAAGAGTGTGGTGAATCGTTGGGCTTTGTTTTAAAATTTATGGAAAATGTGATTGCAGAACATGAACAACAAAGACAAAAGACAGAAGAGGAAGTGGAACAAACTAGAGAAGAGGCCATTTTTAATTCTCATCGAGAACAAAGAATTCTGGAAAGAAAGAGGAAAGGAGTGGGAAATACATATAGGAGAAGTAAGAAGTTAAATAAAGAGGGGAATATTCTGAAAATTAAAAAAGGTAAAAAGAATTGGCAGAAATTCAAAGGGTGGAAGGAAGCTACAAATAGAGAGGGGGACAAAAACTGGAGTGAAAGAATAAAGGGGAAAATAGAAGGGGAAAAAAGAGATAAGAAACAGGACTTGGAAACAAAGAAATATGGAAATTGTAAAAAAAAGTGGGGGGAAATTGCTTAATTAGACATAGAGATAATGGTTGATTAATATTCAGAAAGAGGATTCTGCAAGATGTTGGGGGGTAACATAAATTTAAAGTTATGAAAAAGGGAACATATAGACTGATAAGATGGAAAATAGAACTGTTACTTTTGATAATGGAATTTAAGCTCTTTTCTTTTATGTATAGAGATAACTGCAATAACTAAAGGAATATGTTTATTAAATATATTGAAATAATTGAAATGAAATATAAGAAGGGTTGTAATGGAGTAGATATTTTTTTAGGAGTGGATTGCAGGCTTTTTTGTTTAAATATATAAAGATGAATGGAATAATTAATGGAATGTGTGTATTAAATACATTGAAATAAATGAAATGATGTAGGAGGAGAGCTGAAATGGGATTAACACCAGGGTTCAGGATTAAATGAGTAGATTAATGTCTTCTTTTTTGAAATTGTAAACAAATCTTATGAAATTAAAAAGGGGGAAAACCATGCAGAATCTGATTTATATATGCTACGTAGTTTTAAAGGGATTATTAATTTTAATGTTTTAGGCAATAAAATGTTAAATGTTTAATGGGATTTAAAAGGGGAGATAATTAATGAATATGTAGTACTTAGACATGGCGCACTTAAATTGATTTTTAAGGAGGAAACTATTTCTTAGAAGGAGTGTTTTTAATTAGAATTTAAGATGAAATATACAAATGTGACAGTTAAAAGTATCAAAGTATAATAATTATGAAGCTAACATAAGTGAACTAAATAAGAGTTAAGCATTGGGAATAATATAATAAATTAGAAAATGTATAAAAGCATTGTTAAGAAATCGAATATAAAAACTGTATATGTAACCATCATCATATTTGTATGTATATGTGAAACCTGTAATCATGCCGTTCACTAAAAAGAGATGTTAAAATAGGGAAAACTGAATAAAACTTGTTTTAAAAAAGGAATGTAATATCATTCATTAGGCTTGCTGAATTCATGCTCATTTTGATGATTAACTGAAATTATTTTTGGGGGGGGGGAGATTTTATTGAAATGTATATTTAAAAACATTTTATGTTATATACATACATCAAGCTACATAAACTCTGGTTTGTTTGATTTCAGTTTATTGCAATGTATGAATATGGCCACTGTGGTTTATAAACATGGCACATGGTCTAATGCTTGGCAACTTTAAGATGTGTAGATTTCAACTTATGGCTGGTTTAGGAATTCTGGGGGTTGAAATCTCTATACAGATAGTGCTTGACCATAATTGGGAAGAGAATTTTCATTACTAAGCATGTTGATTGTAAGCCATCTAGCGTTGCCTCTAGACAAGATAGGTAAAACAGAAGTTTAATAAATAAGTAAATAAATCAAGCAAGCACGGCAGTTGTTAAGTGAGTGACACCCAATTTTGTAATCTTTTTTGCCACAATTAAGTGAATCACTGCAGTGATTTTAAGTGAATCATACTGCTCTTAAGCAAATTGTCTGTACTGGTGTACTGTAGCAGTATTGTCTGTGGTGTTGAATAGCTTTACATCATCAGTGAAGAGAACACAGTTGCTCTTAATATGATCACAGAGGTCATTTATGTAGAGTATGAAGAGAGTTGGTCCTAGAATGCTGCCTTGGGGGACACCACTGTTGACAGGTACAGAATTTGATAGGACGCTCCCAATTTTGACCATTTGTTGTCTGTTTGACAGGAATGCTTCTATCCAGTTATGCAGTTGTCCAGAGATACCATAAGATTTTAGTTTTAGTAGTAGTTTGTCGTGTACCACTGAATCGAAGGCTTTACAGAAGTCTATGTAGATTGTGTCTATTGCTTTGCCCTGATCGAGTTGTGTAGTTCATATGTTTTTACAGTGTAAGTGTTGCAGATTACAGGATAGTTTTTTTCTGAAACCATATTGTTTGTTAGAGAGTAGGTTGTTTGTCTCTAAGTGGAGGATAATGGGTTGGTTAAGAATTGATTCCATGACTTTACAGGTGATGCAGCTTAAAGAGATTGGTCTGTAATTTTCAACTTTACTGGGGTCTCCCTTTTTGAAGATGGAGATGACCGTGGCTTGTGACCATAGGTTTGGCAAGGAGCTGGTCCTGAAAGATTTTTCAAAGATAATGCTTAGAGGTTCGGCTATGGCAGCAGATAGCTTTTTTAAGAAGTAGGCACATATTCTGTCCGGTCCAATAGATAGAGATGGTTTTAGATTGCGTAGTGCTTTTTCAACATTGTCTTCTGTAAAATCAATATTCATCATTGTAATTGTCTGTGGTTCGACTAGGAAATACTGGGCATGAGCCATTGCTGTTTACAAATACTGAGCCAAAGAATGTGCTAAAGAGGTTGGCTTTAATGGTGTCATCATTGCAGTCTGTACCATTAGGTCCTTTCAGGGGTGGGATGGATCTTGAGTTTTTTAGTTTGTTGTTTACAAAATTGTAGAAAGAGCGGGTGGAATTGGTGCATAGAAGGTTTTTCTCTTGTTTTCTCTTGATAATTGGTGTATTCAGTCTTTATCTGGTGGCATAAATTTTTGTATTGGCTTTTGAAGTTGGCAGCATGACCAGATTTGTTTTTCCACCAAAGTGATCTTTTTTGGGATTGAAGTTTCCTTACTGTTATGGGTAATCTGTTTTTTCTGTTTTTGGGAGTTATTATTGGTACATATAGTTTGATGACTCTTTGGATTTCAAGTAAAAATATATTGTAATGGTCTTCAACAGTATTGCATCCAGTGAATAGAGATTGAGAACCAAGGGATGAGAGATTGTTGTCTGTAAGATCATAGTTGCCTTTTTTGAAGTTATTTGGTTTAAGAATGACTCCAACTCTTTTGTAAGATTTTTAATTGTTACTTTAAAAAAAGACAGGATATAATTTGTCAAAATAAATGTAATTTAACTCTGTCTCTGGCCTTGGGAAAGGAACCCATAATTATAGTTTGCTTACTATTTTATGGCAGATGTTTCATGCCCTTCAGCCTTCAGTTTATTGTAGTTCTTGACTTCTCATCATTGGGTAAAAGGGCTGGTTTTAAAAGGATGTTAAAAACGTAAGTAGAAGAGTAGTATTTCTAGGACTTTCCTCTGTCTTTGTTGGCAAATTTCTGTAAAGGATGGGTAACTTTGGGACCATTCCCTGTGTCTATAAAATTGGTATAGCTACTCTATATGAGGACTCTTAATGTTTATGAGTAAACAATATCCCATTTAGCAAGAAGCAAATGATGTGCAATAGTGAGTTGAACATAGGAAAGGTAGAATAGAATAGAGTAGAGTAGAGTAGAGTAGAGTAGAGTAGAGTAGAGTAGAGTAGAATAACAGAGTTGGAAGGGACCTTGGAGGTCTTCTAGTCCAACCCCCTGCTTAGGCAGGAAACCCTACATCACTTCAGACAAATGGTTATCCAACATCTTTTTAAAAACTTCCAGTGCTAGAGCATTTATAACTTCTGGAGGCAAGTTGTTCCACTGATTAATTGTTCTGTCACGAAATTTCTCCTTAGTTTTAAGTTGCTTCTCTCCTTGATTAGTTTCCACCCATTGCTTCTTATGCTGCCCTCAGGTGCCTTGGAGAATAGCTTGACTCCCTCTTCTTTGTGGCAGCCCTTGAGATATTAGAACACTGCTATCATGTCTCCCCTAGTCCTTCTTTTCATTAAACTAGACATACCCAGTTCCTGCAATTGTTCTTCATATGTTTTAGCCTCCAGTCCCCTAATCATCTTTGTTGCTCTTTTCTGCACTCTTTCTAGAATCTCAACATATTTTTTACATTGTAGTGACCAAAATATAATGCCTTGGTAAGGCCACACTTGGAATACTGAATGCAGTATTCCAAGTGTGGCCTTACCAAGGCACTATAAAGTGGTATTAACACTTCATGTGATCTTGATTCCATCCCTCTGTTTATGCAGCCTAGAACTGTGCTGGCTTTTTGGCAGCTGCTACCCACTGCTAGCTCATATTTAAATCGTTGTCCACTAGGACTCCAAGATCCCCCTCACAGTTACAACTATTGAGCAAGGCACCACATATACTGTACCTATGCATTTGATTACTTGCCTATATATGCTTTACCAGATAACGCAACAAGCTGTAGCCATATATCATGACTGCTCAGCCTCAGTGTTGGATGAGTTATCTTTGTGAAAGCTTTCAAACTGAATTTATTTTCTTTTAAAAAAATATGTAACACTCCAATGTGGGGGAGAGTTCCCTTGGTTAGAATGGGAAATAGTTGAGCTTCCCCCTCAATCTATTTGTGTTCCCAATATCCCTTCAAATAGTTGGAAGAAGGAGCTCTCTAAATTATTCCCTGTCTGGCTTCTAATGTTGCCTAGAGCCAGGGGTTGTATTCAGGTGGTTTGGGCCAGTTTGCGCGAAACGGATGTTAATTTTACATTCAGTTCGCCGAATTGGTAGTTCCAAAGATCAAATGGCCCTGCCTCTCCCCTCCCCTTCCAGGAGTCCCCACATGCCTAGTTCTGGCTCCCAGGTAAGTGCAGAGAGGCTTGCTGGGCCCAAAACGGGGCATGGGTGTGGCGCATCCCCCCTACGCCCCGTTTTTCCTTCCAGGAGGCTCCAGGGAGGCTTGCTGGCCAAAAACGCACACACTCCAGGCCCTGTTTTGGAGGCCTCCCTGCAGTCTCCTGGGAGCATCCAGCCATCCAGTATGCCTGGATTCAATGTTTAGCCAAAAGAACACTTAAAGCTAATACAGTATTGATTACTGCCTTGGCAATGTTATAGGTAAACAAAACTATGCAGTCTCCTAAAACTGTTGGAGCCAATCTTCTTTCTTTATTCCATATCCTCCTCAAAACAAATAAGTTGCTCTGCTTTTTCATGCCAGGCTTAGTGTGGTAAGTTCAGAATATATTTTATACAGAATAGTTTACCTTTAGGTCTCATTGCTCTATTTCACAGCATACACACACAATTTCCAAAGCATAATTCAAATTATTCAGCAATTTGCCTAGCTGCTACTTCATGGTTTCATCATTACTTCCATTGCTGTCACAACCTTTATGGAGTCCAATGGCCTTTTAAATTTGACAAGCAAAAAACATAGTAAATATTTTTCACAAATATTTTCCCTCTTTCACTTTGTGGTTTGATATTTAACATACAAAATTATGTGCTGTGTTACTATTCAGGCAGTTTGCAAACTTGTGTTTTTTATTGTTGGAAGGCAACTCTTTAATTTGAAGATAGTGGTAAATTCTTCATAATAAAATGGCAAGTAGAAAGGCTCACTTCCACATAAGGAAGGGTTAGAAAGAATGAGAAGGTTAACCTTTGCTTTGTTTCCAATCTCCGTTTCATGACTTGGTCTTCATAAAAAGTAGCCTTGGAATTGAAGCCATATGTGTAAAAACAAAATTCTTTCTGTTTAAGTACAGTGGAACCTCGGGTCGTGAACGCTTGTTTGTGATCAAATCAGGTGACGAGTAGAATTTTCAAAACTATTCTATTCTGCGAAAGCAGCAGGGAAGAATGAGGTGAGACAAGCTAATTGGTTGCCAGCGGTTTATTAACGCTAACAGAGAACAGCTCAACTGATCATACGGCAACAATGAACAGGGCATCTGACAGCTCTTACATACTGGCTGCTCAGGCAGGGCAGCCAATCAGCTCTCAGGATAGAGTCCTCTGTTTGCTCTGGACCGTAGTGAAGACTTCGGACATGACATCCCTTCCCACCTCGATCATGCAGGCGTAGTCTTGTAGGTGTGCAGGCCTACGCCGCACTCACCCTGATCTCCACAGCACAGTCTCCGGAGGGGAACTTCTGTTGGATGTTGAGGAACTATCAGCTGGGCTTCCTCCTCGATTGGACTCGGAGATGCTGGAGTCAGGCTCGGAGCGACAGTATGGTTGATTCTGTTGGTGGCTAGGATAGCGTTGGCTCAGTCAGCTCTTGTGTGTCTGGTGTGCTTCCAGCTGACCAGGCTCGTGTTTGGCTATCATGGATATGTCGTCTGGCTGGTGTGGTCTGGAAAACCCCCACCTTCGTAATTGATCTATATGCTGCCTCCATATTTGGCCATCCTCTCATTCGGCCTTATAAGAGCACGGCCCAGTTAACTCTATAATGGTGGCAGGTAACCACAAAGGATTCCCTGTGAAATTCCTTGCATACAGCCAGTCCCTCTCCTGAAACTCTCTTGTGGTTCTTGCAGAGTCTAGGGGCTTTTCTGGGGAGTACTCAGGATGCAGTCTGTCTAAGACCATCCTTACCACCAGCCCATCAATACTTGGGCAGGGCTAACATTGGTGGATGGACAGGGTGTGGTGTGCTGTGCTAAGACATATTGGTCCACTTTGGTAGACCATTCCCCGGGCCCATTCTAGCGAATGCCTCTTTAGCGGAGCGCAACATTCATTCTGCCATACCATTACTAGAAGGGTGGTTAGGAGCTATCAGGACGTGAATACCTTGCTGTGCTAGGAACAACTTGAAGTGTTTCAAGGTCAGTTGTAGGCCATTATCTGAGACCACTAGATCAGGAAGCCCGTGAGTAGCGAACAACTTCCTTAAGGCCTTTATTAATGTTTCAGCTGTAGTGGATGGCATTAAGATTACCTCTAACCATTTAGAAAAGGCATCGATGACAATTAAGAAATTCTGGCCCAGGCAGGGGCCTGCAAAATCCACACATATGCAAGACCAGGGGACTTTAGGCTTTTCTCACTCTTGAACGGGAGCCTGGGTGGAGCAGCCCTAGATTCCTGGCAGCAATTGCACCCGATCACCCATTCTGCAATGGCCTGATCCATGCCTGGCCACCAAGCATAACTCCACCCCAATGCCTTCATGTGCACAATCCCTGGGTGGCTAATATACAGGGCTTCAAGCACTGGTTCCTGTAACCTGGGAGGAATAACGATGCCATAATAAATACCCCCTTAATGTGGAAAGCCCATGCTGTCTCATCTTAAACAGCCTGAACTCAGTATCCACTGACCCCTGTGGCCACCCCCTGCACACCCAGTTTAAGACTTTGGAGATGATATGGTCTTTAGACGAGTGTTTGGCAATGTCCATAGCTGACAGCAGTGAGTGGAGATCTTCAATGAGCAGGAGCTGGTGTGCAGGAGCTGGGTCTTCAACCAGAGTAGGACTTGGGCAACAGCTCAAGGCATCTCCATGGCATAAATGTTTACCTGGGTGATGTATTAGTGTATAATTATACAAAGCGAGAAACAGACCACCTTGTCAAACGTGGAGAAAGGATCTGTGGTGTCTGGCGGTTGCCAGCAAGTAGTCCCCAAAGAGGCTTGTGGTCAGTAAAAAATTCAGAAGGACGACCATACACATATTCATGAAAGCATTTAATGCCTGCTACAATTGCCAGGGCCTCTTTGTCCAATTGACTATAATTGCATTCTGCAGGAGATAATGTTCTTGAAAAGAACGCAATTGGCAACTCAGCTCCACTTGGCAACCTGTGACTAAGCACAGCTCCAACCCCCTAAAGTGATGCATCGCAGGCAAGTGTGAGGGGGAGACATTCACTATATTGAATAAGTACCTTGTTAGATGTAAGCAAACTTTTGATAGTCTTGAATGCCTTAGATTCCTTCTTTCCCCAAACCCATGGTGTGTTGCAGTCCAAAAGTCTATGTAAGGGTTCGGCTACTGAAGCTTTGTGGAATAAATATGGCATAGAAATTCACAAGTCCCAAAAAAGCTTGCAACTGTGTTTTGTTGGTAGGGGCTGGTGCTTCCTGTATTGCTTGGACTTTAGATGGTGTAGGATGAATGCCGTCAACGTCTATCAAAAATCCTAAAAATTCTACCTGAGATACAGCAAAATGGCATTTTTCTTTCTTTAATTTGAGCCCTACTCTTTGGAATTGCCCTAGGACTGCTCTAAGTCTGCCCATTAACTCACTGATGTTTGCAGCAGATACCAAAACATCAACAAAGTAGGGAATAACCCCGGGTATACCCTGCAGAAGACGTTCTATTAAGCTTTGGAATATGCCAGGGGCAGCACTGACCCCAAATTGCAGGCGTTTACACTTAAGTGCTCCCATATGGGTCACTATTGTCTGAGCCTCAGCAGAGGCCTCATCTATGGGCAGTTGCTGGTAGGCCTGAGCCAAATCCAGCTTGGCAAAGATCGATCCCCTGCCCAAAGAGTGTAAAAGGTGCTGAACCACTGGCACCGGCTAAGCACTCTGCTGTAAAGCTAAATTCAGAGTACACTTAAAGTCACCACATAGACAAACCGAACCATCGTGCTTAATTGGAGTCACTATTGGGGTTTCCCAACGGACATGGTCCACTGGTTCAAGAATCTCTTGAGCCAGGAGTTTATTAATGTCTGTATCCACTTTTTGCTTAAGTGCAAAAGGCACTCTTCTAGGTTTTAGATGCAAAGAAGTGACCTGGGGATCCAAATTAAAGGCAATGGGAGTACCATTGTATTTGCCTAAATCCCCCATCAAAAACACTGGCAAATTCTTTAGCCAAGGTTTCTAAGTAAGAGACGTTTATATTGTTGATGCCAGTAATGCCAAGCCCAAAGATTTGAACCAATCAGGCCCTAACAGGCTAGGGAGGGAAACTTCCACAATGACTAATTGAAGTCACCCTGTAAACTGTTTAAACTGAACCCTAAATTTCCCTGACCCGATAATGGGTATAGCCTTACCCTAATAATCCTTAAGTTTTAGAAAATAAGGTTTCAGGTGTTTTTTTGCTATTTTGGGCACTAATCGTTTAATAGTGCCCCATGACACTAAAGATGAAGCAGAACCCGTGTCAACCTCCATCTGACAGGGTTTTCCCTCTATACTAACAGTGAAGTGAATTTTTTTCCTGATGGTTGGAGTAGTTTGACCAATGCCCAATTTATTTGGATGATTATCCCTGATAATTGTGAAACAGCCATCCCCTTTTCTTGGCTGCTTCTGAGGAGTTCCCTTCTCAAAAGATTGCCTTGGCTGTGAAGGAACAGCTGGCATAAAGGACTTACAGACCCTGGCTATGTTGCCTCTTTTACCACAACGCTGACAATCAACATTTTTGAATCTACAGGTTGTTCGCGGGTGGTTCCCGCCACAGCCCAAACAACCTAATTGTCGAGGATATACTGTGGTATCCCATCCTCGTCGCCGGTATTCTGTTCTGCAAAAGCGGCAGGGAAGAATGAGGTGAGATAAGCTAATCAGTTGCCAGCGGTTTATTAACGCTAACAGACAACAGCTCAACTGACCGTACGGCAACAATGAACAGGGCATCTGACAGCTCTTATATACTGGCTGCTCAGGCAGGGCAGCCAGTCAGCTCTCAGGATGGAGTCCTCTGTGTGCTCCAGACTGGAGTGAAGACTTCAGACACAACAAGAACAGTTTTGCTTCTGGTTGTGAACTGATCTTTGGGTGGCAACCAAGAAAACCCAAAAATCGCAGTGACGATTTTCCCTTTGGTGCCATTTTTTTGTTTTTTATTTTGGTCTACACATGTGCAGACGGTCTTGCACGACCAAATCTGGTTGCAACCGTAATCCTGGAACGGATTTCAGTCGTGACCCGAGGTTCCACTGTACAAGTATGCAAAAAGTTTCAAGATTAATCCAAGGTGTTTAGTGGCTTTAAATATATGGTTGTTGTACTAAGGTTTAAATAGAAAGAGGTTCCAGCTGAAAATATACTATGAATAGCATAGGGATGCATGGTAGCTCTTTCTCTTTCTTTCTTCTTTCTTTCTCTTAAAAGGAAGAGCAAGAAAAAGGGAGGGAGGGAAGGGAGAAAGAAAGAGAAAGAAAGGGATGGAAGGGAGAAAGAAAGAAAGAAAGAAGGAAGGAAGGAAGGAAGGAAGGAAGGAAGGAAGGAAGGAAGGAAGGAAGGAAGGAAGGAGAAAGAAAGAGGGAAGGGAGAAAGGGAGGGAAGGGAAAGTGAATGAGATATGGATGGATGGACAGAGGGAGGGAAGGAGGGAGAGAGAAAAAGGAGAGGAAGGAAGGACCACAAACCCTGACACTAGACGCAGCTTCAGAGGATGCTTTGAAACAGCGCAGCAGTCCAGGGCTGGAAGGGACCTTGGAGATCATCTAGTCCAACCCGCTGCTCTAAGAGCATTGTTAAAGTGAGTTTCTGTCTTTTGACCCACCCAGTCACATGACCACACAGCCACGCCCACAGAACCAGTTGTTAAAAAATTTGAATCCCACCCCTGCCTAGACTATGGTTGAGATAGGAAACACTACAGTGCAAATGTAAAAGTCACATTAGGTGCAACCATGTTATGGTTCAGTGGAGCCTGAAGCCTGCTCTTAGTTTAATACTAATGGATTATTTACTATTTTGGCATTTCCTTTTTTTTCAATCACCCTCATTTCCTTTATATTTAATATGAGAGCTAGTTTGATTCTCATATTGGTTAAGGCATCAGACTAGAAACCATGAGCCTGAGTTGTTCTAATCCCACTTTAGGCATGAAGCCAGCTGGATGATTTTGTATAATCATTCCATCTCAACTCTAGGAAGCAGGCACTGGCCAACCACTTCCAACATTTTGCCAGGAAAACTGCAAGGATTTGTCCAGGCAGTCATCAGGAGCAAAGCCTGATTTGAAGGCAAACAAACAAGTAAACAAACAAATAAATGGCTTTCTTTATGCTGAGCTGCATCTTTGTAGCATGATACCATAGCCTCCCTCTGGCCTTTTTATACTTTTTCACTGTTTAATTTTGTTTTAATTCAGCTTTAATTCTGTTTTTTGACTCTGTATTTTGACTGTCTTTTATTATATAGTTTTATTAGTAAACTGCCCAGCATCATAGAGATGAAATGGGCAGTATAGAAATTAGATAAGTAGGTAGGTAGTTAATACTGCCTCCTCCCCCACCTTGATTAAACCATTCACACACAAAGTATAGTCCAATTAAAAATCGTGCTATTAGGAGGCAATTGCCTTCATACTACGGACACTTAAAAAGGCCATAGTCTTCATAACTCTGAGCTAAGAGATCATGTGACTACTGAATTCTTTGTTAAAATAACAAAGAAAGCTTGGCTGGTTTTTATGTTTATAGCAAAGGATATTTTGAGATCAGGATTCAGTTTCATTTTTGCAGACGGTCACATCGGCAACGTATACAAATGTTGTCTCAGAGGTTAACCATTGCTGATACAGTTTTGCAAAATGAAGAGCAGTTTGACCAGATGGATGCAGTCTATACCTTGAGGTTTTTTTTCCCTCTCCATCTGTGAGAAATTACAGCAGAGTTTTGTGATAGTTCTTCATTTCCCCATCTCTGCAAGTCTCTTATTATGCAGTTTTTAGACACAGCTGCTGCACCAGCTGTTCCTCCTACTGTCACAAAAGATGACTTTTGGGGGGGGAGGCAGCCCCCATGGCAAGTTGCTCAGAAGCTCCCAGTAGAATTAAAAAGTTTTAATTACGAATTCACAGTGTACATTTATTCAGGGTTAATGAGTCTGCTTAACTATGTCCAGAATAGGCAGACAAGCAGGTCAGTGCTATTCCCTCCAGGACAGCAGGGATTGAATCTTTTCTTCAGCATCATTCTGTCAATTTCAAAGGTGATGGTAAAAGATAACCCAGAGCTGTACTTGGAAGTCTTGGATTTCATGATGTTTTAAATTCCACTAAGATTCATGATGTTTTAAATTCCACTAAGTCATTCCAAAGCTTCATATATGATATTGAATCAAAAGAAAGACAAATAGTGTGCTCCCAATGAATATATTTCTTTTCAAAAATCAATAAAAGGAAAATGGCAGGAGGGAGAATAAGTAGTTTGGGGTTTAACAAGACTAGCTGTCAATCCCATAATATTTTTAATTAGTGTATAGGATGGAAAGTAGGCAGGACATAGAAGTGTATCATTAAAAAGAGTTGAGTGGAAAATTTTACATATATTTCTTCTTTGTTTGCCAGTACGCAAACCAATTTCTTTCCTTTCCTTACTTAACAACCTCTATGTTTATTCACCATCTTATGTTACTGTGTGTATTAGATGTGTTTTCATTTGGCCAATTTTTGCTGTATGGTAGTGCAATATAGATATTGAAACTCACTGTCCTGTTCAAAATTTGACCTAATTGTATGGATAGAATACATTTAAAAATTGGCATTAGTTGTTATGCTCTGTGTTTTACTAGATTCTGCACCATAATATAGAGAATACCGATCCGTGTTTTGAAAGCATTATTTGAGTTTCCTTCATTTATAGGAAACTAAAAATTTTATAATTGTGTAGTAAATTGCATACACGAGCAAGATTTAGAATCCACAAACATATTAATAAAGTCATAAAATGACTTCAATGACACGGGGCCAAAAGCAGCAATTTAAAAGGCTGAAGTTGTTTTTCATTTATTGTAGTTCCTAAATCCTGTTTTTTCCCAAGCTTTGTCAATTCATTGCTCTTGAAATAACTAAAAAAATGTCAATGCCCTTCATCTCAAACATATAGAATTTTAATTGTAATCTTTATTTTGAAGCTTTGTATATTTAAAGACTATAAAAAGAATGTGTACATTATATGCATGATACAAGAATACTTTATACAGGAGAGAAACTTTAATTGACAAATAGCCTTGGGGAGATACAGTCTTAAGCAAGCAGCAGCAGAACTGTTTAAGTTTTTCTTCTGGTGGCTATTCTACTTAGTATCACACAAATTACCCCTTTTCTTCCACATGAACAACAAAACATTTCTTGCCATGGGGATAAAGTCAGATAAATTATTTTAAATAGACATACAAGAGCCTTGGCGGTGCAGGCTGTTAAATGCCTAGCACTTAAGTTCCAGCTGCCTGCAATTAGTGCAGGCTCAAATCCCACCAGGCTCAAGGTTGACTCAGCCTTCCATCCTCTCGGGGTAGGTAAATTGAGGACCCAAGATTGTTGGGGGCAATAAGCTGACTTTGTAAAAATGCCGCTTAGTAATAAGCAGGCATATACAATGGAATGAAGGCTATTGCTGAGCTCATTGGGTTGTATTCCAAAAATTGTAAGCTGCCCTGAGTCTTCAGAGAAGGGCGGCATATAAATATAATTTTAAAAAAACATAATTGTTCACATTGGTACCACCACAGAATAATATCTTCCTCAAATGAACGAACAAAACAAGGAACATGTTTCAGATAACTCTATGTAATTGCTCAATTTGGCCTTTAGATTTAAGAAATTCTTTAGAGGGCTGTTCCTTTAATGGAAAATGCATGTACTCCACACAGCTCTAATATGCAAAGCACACTGTATGTTTTGCTTCATATGTTCTACATAGCATTGAAACATGAGAGAGGAGGCGTCATGATTTTCCTTTAAAATTTTGCAGGATTTAAATTTTTTAAAATATTTTATTCATAAAGCCTTTAAAGGGCTTATCTGAAAATATCATAGCTGAAGAATAGCAAGCAGTAAGATATTTGCATTGCCTTTGTGCTTATGCAGGTAGTCCTTGACTTATGAATGTAATGGAGCCTGCCCATTCCATTCTGTAACCCGAGGATTCATAGGAGTGAATCTCGTACCTTGAATGTGATCACTCCCTCCTTTTGCCCACGCATTCACTAATCAAATGTGTGGCTCGTTAAGTGCACATGAGGTAACTCGGGGGAGGGAAGGCCATGAGGGGGCTAGTGATGGAACAGGCCACCTGCTTAACATCACCCAAGGCCTCCCCTGACCCATTGAAATACTTCATGCTCCCCACAATTGCTTCCCCCCCAACCTGCTGTGCTGGTTCACTTACTGTACGAAGATCTAGCAAGTTGTCTCCTCCAGCCTCTCAGCCACACATGCCCCTCCGCAGGTCCATTTAGGTGTGTGCAGGCCTTGTCAAGCACTTCGCAGCCCAAAACGGAGCTTTGGAAGGGCAGCCCTCTGCAGCTTGGTTTTGGGTTGCAAAGTGCTAAATGAGGCCTGCGCACACCAAAATGGAGTACAGAGGGGCCTCCCTGCCCCTCTGAAGCTCTGTTTTGGGCTACAAAGGCTTTGCAAACAGAGGGAAAGCTTCAATGTTTCAGGCCTTCCCTCCATTTGCAAAGCCTTTTGCTGCAGATCTCGTCCTTGCCTCTGTTTTCAGAGAAAGATGCCTAAAGTATCGTGAGGTCACGAAAGATTAGTAGAGTGATATCTTGTATTACTGATCTGGTGTGATCTTGTGGTACTTTAGGCCTCCACACTCTGCATACGCACTGAAGGCCTGAAGCATCAACCGTGGCCAAGAAAGCAAAGGGTCTCTAGATGAGGTGAGTATCCATAGGCCTAGTTCCTATGAAGACCCGGCCAGGGGTGGGGGGAATTGGCAGGGTGAATGTTGTGGAGTCTCTGCAGTTCGTAAGGTGGAACAACTGCTGTGGTGCTGCCACATTTGTAATTTTGGGACTTGTTCATAAATGCTAAGGGGCTCTTATCGTGTAACTTTGAATGTTCGCTAAGGAAACGCTATTAACCTGGGGATTACCTCTATTAGCATTTGTAATTGTCCTCTTTTGTGCTATAAGATAAGCTATTATTTCATATGACTGCTAGGAATGTGTATGTGATTAAAAATAAGTTTAATACAATGTTGTATTTTTTTAAAGATGGCTCCTAAGGAAATGTGCCATTGCAATGAGGGTAGGGGGCTTTGAGGATTTTATTTGGAGTAAGAAAGTGCTAGATAGATTAGAAAGGGATTTTTTTTAATAATGTGGGGAGAGTATGATGCATAGGAAGATTTAAGCCAGGAGTATTGGAAAGCTTAATGAAGAAGGGAGATGGAGAAAGAGAAAGTAGAAAAAATCATAATTGGAAAAGCTGGCCTTGTAACAAATGGAAATGGTAAGGAGCCAGTGAGTGATAAATGCAGCAAATGAAGAATAGTTGTTGAAAGGGAGACTCCAGTGTTGCTGTACTTGGAAGCAATGGAGGTGGTTGTACAGCTATCATTAGAGAACTGCTCAGAGGAAAATTGGCTAAACAGGGTAGCCTCAACAGAGACACAAGCGGATGCAGACAAAGTGGTAAGCTAATAGTCTGGCAGGTTCTGTAGACTATTCGCCTTGTTATCAGGATGCACTTGGAAGCTTAAACATTTCCCCACATTTTGGATTCTGGGAGGATTATTGAACAGGTGTAGCATTGGGCCTGCCACTTAGAGAAGCTACCATTCCCCCAACTTTCTATATTGGAGAAAGCCTTTTGGGTGTTACAAAGTATAAGATGGAGTGATATATACTGTAGGTGTGATTATTAGATGTAAACAGGAGAGAACAATTAGATGCCTGCTTTAGAATATGGAGGTGGAGCATTGCTTTGGAATTATCCCAAATGGAATAATGTGGAGCAGTGTGGGAGCTTTAAGAAGCCCACATTCTATAGTGGTGTACTTTGTGAAGACCAAAGTTATGAATAAGGTCTTCCATGGCATAGGCTCTGCCACAGATAAACTAGATTCATGTCAAGCAGATAGACTGTGGCTGGCTGGCTTTGAAGGAGTGTTGGTGCCAATCTGCATTAACAAAAGTTACCATGTTTTCTTTATATTTTTATATTTCATATTTTCATTCTGGATGTTATTGTGATAGGAGATAAAGTGTATAAAATTATACATTAAAGCAAATTTAATTGACGGCTTTGGTCATTTTGAATAGAAGTAGATAACATGGTTAGTGTGTGTGTGTGGCTGTATTGCAAAGCATAGTTGTAGACAGGACAGCTGCTTCTAATGCGGACATTCAACTGCTCTTTATACCATTTTAATGAAAGCAGCAGATGTTAAATTACAACTGATGGTCACATTACAAAATTATACAATAAGGATCTTGTTCAAATGTCTTTAATTTAAAAAGTTTAAGGTACTGTGTAATTTTTATATGCCATCCAAAAAATTTCATTTAAAACATGAATCTAATCTTTTTGAAATACCCTTTTCTTCTCAACCTTCTTTTAGTTTTCTACATTTGTAAATTCCTATATTTAATGTGGGCCAGAGTTATTGTTTTCATGTTTCTTACATTAATCTGTAAACTGCAGGTTATTCATCCTATAAAAGGACAATTAAAATATAAAAATAAACATGAGTTGCACAGAATGAAACTTAAAGCAAATAATTTATTATACACCACTCTGATATCAAATGAAGGTACCTATTTAACTTATTGTTTTATTACATTGATTAAAGCTACATTAAGTCTTTCTTCTTAAGCAAACTGAGCAAGTCATTAGCTGGTTTACATATTGCATTAGACCAGTATTTCTTTATGTTGGCAACCTTAAGATATAAGTAGTCTTTGACTTACAACAATTCAATTAGCAACCGTTTGAAGTTACCTCGGCTTATGACCAGTCCTCACACTTATGATTGTTGCAGCATCCCCAAAGTCATGTGATCAAAATTCAGTCGCTTGGCATCTGGCATGTATTTATAACAGTTGCATTATCTTGGGGTCCCATGATCACCATTTATGATCTTCCTAGTTGGCTTCTGACAAAGAAAGTCAATGGGGAAAGCTGTATTTATTTATTTATTTATTTATTTATTTATTTAGTCAATCGCTTACAAGGTAATTAGTATAAGGATAAACATAGTTGTGAATACATGAAATGAATACATATAAGAAAAATAAAAGAAACAATAAGACAGGGACGGTAGGCACATTGGTGCGCTTATGCACGCCCCCTACAGACCTCTTAGGAAAGGGGTAAGGTCAATAGTAGACAGTCTAAGGTTAAAGTTTTTGAGGTTTGGGGAAGAAACCACAGAGTCAGGTAAAGTATTCCAGAGATTGACCACTCTGTTGCTGAAGTCGTATTTCCTGCAATCAAGTTTGGTGCGGCTAACCTTGAGTTTGTATCTATTGTGTGCTCTTGTATTGTTATGGTTGAAGCTGAAGTATTCATTGACCAGAAGGACATTGCAATGTATGATTTTATATACTATATTTAGATCAGACCGAAGGCAGCGTAGTTCTAGGTTTTCTAGGTCTAGAATTTGAAGTCTGGTGGCATAAGGTATTCTGCAATGAGTAGAGGAGTGTAGAATTCTTGTGAAATATTTCTGGACTTTCTCAACTGTTAATATCAGATACATGATGTGGGTTCCAGACTGATGAGCTGTATTCGAGTATTGGTCTAGCAAATGTTTTGTATACCCTAGTTAGTAGTGTGATAGTACCAGAGAAAAAGCTATGTAGGACAACTCTTAATGCCTTTTTGGCTATGTAGTTACAGTGGGCTCTAGCACTTAGATCATTAGAGATGAGTATTCCAAGGTCTTTGACAGAGTTTGGATCATCAACAAGGTCTTGACTATTCAGCTTGTATTTTATTTTCTGATTTTTTTTGCCAATATGTAACACAGAGCATTTATTTGTTGAGATTTGAAGTTGCCAGTTGTTTGACCATTCTGATACATAGTCGAGGTCTTTTTGAAGGGTAGCAATCTACCTCATATTAACTGGACCCTAAAAGAATGTAATACTGAACCCATACATGCAACCTTCTACAATGCTGTAACAAATCTAGGACTGGATCAACTAGTAACCAACAATACTAGACTTAACAACTGCCTCGATCTCATCTTCTGCAATGGTTTGAACTCAATTTATGGAATACAAATTAAAGAACCCTTTTCCAACAGTGACCACAACATGATTGACTTTTGTCTCAATATATGTCCGCACAAAAATCATCACAACAAAGTGATCTTCAAAAAAGGCAACTATGATCTTATAGACAACGATCTCTCATCCTTGATTGGCAATCTCTATTCACTGGATGCAATACTGTTGAAGACCATTACAACATATTTTTACTTGAAATCCAAAGAGTCATCAAACTATATGTACCAATAACAACTCCCAAAACCAGAAAAAACAGATTACCCATAACAATAAGGAA
The DNA here is from genome assembly GCA_009733165.1 of Naja naja. Taxonomy (NCBI): domain Eukaryota; kingdom Metazoa; phylum Chordata; class Lepidosauria; order Squamata; family Elapidae; genus Naja; species Naja naja. The sequence continues at coordinate 36,496,369 of CM019150.1, forward strand.
ACTTCAATCCCAAAAAAGATCACTTTGGCAGAAAAACAAATCTGGTCACGCTGCCAACTTCAAAAGCCAATACAAAAATTTATGCCACCAGATAAAGACTGAATGCACCAATTATCACATTAAACGAGGAAAACCTTCTACGCACCGATTCCACCCATGCTTTCTACAATTTTGTAAACAAACTAAGACTCAAGATCCATCCCACCCGAGAGGACCTAATGGTACAGACTGCAATGATGACACCATTAAATCCAACCTCTTTAGCACATTCTTTGGCTCAGTATTTGTAAACAGCAATGGCTCATGCCCAGTATTTCCTAGTCGAACCACAGACAACTACAATGATCTAATACATATTGATTTTACAGAAGACAATGTTGAAAAGCACTACGCAATCTAAAACCATCTCTATCTACTGGACCAGATGGAATATGTGCCTACTTCTTAAAAAGCTATCGCTGCCATAGCCGAACCTCTAAGCATAATCTTTGAAAAATCTTTCAGGACCAGCTCCTTGTCAAACTTATGGTCACAAGCCACGGTCATCCCCATCTTCAAAAAGGGAGACCCCAGTCTAGTTGAAAATTACAGACCAATCTCTTTAAGCTGCATCACCTGTAAAGTCATGGAATCAATTATTAACCAATCCATTATCCTCCACTTAGAGACAAACAACCTACTCTCTAACAAACAATATGGTTTCAGAAAAAAACTATCCTGTAATCTGCAACTCTTACACTGCAAAAACATATGGACTACACAACTCGATCAGGGCAAAGCAATAGACACAATCTGCATAGACTTCTGTAAAGCCTTCGATTCAGTGGTACACGACAAACAGTCAAACAGACAACAAATGGTCAAAATTGGGAGCGTCCTATCAAATTCTGTACCTGTCAACAGTGGTGTCCCCCAAGGCAGCGTTCTAGGACCAACTCTCTTCATACTCTACATAAATGACCTCTGTGATCATATTAAGAGCAACTGCATTCTCTTGCTGATGATGTAAAGCTATTCAACACCACAGACAATACTGCTACCCGTCAAAAAGACCTCAACTATGTATCAGAATGGTCAAACAAATGGCAACTTCAAATCTCAACAAATAAATGCTCTGTCTTACATATTGGCAAAAAAAAATCAGAAAATAAAATACAAGCTGAATAGTCAAGACCTTGTCGATGATCCAAACTCCGTCAAAGACCTTGGGATACTCATCTCTAATGATCTAAGTGCTAGAGCCCACTGTAACTACATAGCCAAAAAGGCATTAAGAGTTATTAACCTAATCCTACATAGCTTTTTCTCTGGTAATATCACACTACTAACTAGGGCATACAAAACATTTGCTAGACCAATACTCGAATACAGCTCATCAGTCTGGAACCCACATCACGTATCTGATATTAACACAGTTGAGAAAGTCCAAAAATATTTCACAAGAAGCGTTCTACACTCCTCTACTCATTGCAGAATACCTTATGCCACCAGACTTGAAATTCTAGACCTAGAAAACCTAGAACTACGCTGCCTTTGGTCCGATCTAAGTATAGTATATAAAATCATACATTGCAATGTCCTTCTGGTCAATGAATACTTCAGCTTCAACCATAACAATACAAGAGCACACAACAGATACAAACTCAAGGTTAACCGCACCAAACTTGATTGCAGGAAATACGACTTCAGCAACAGAGTGGTCAATGTCTGGAATACTCTACCTGACTCTGTGGTTTCTTCCCCAAACCCCAAAAACTTTAACCTTAGACTGTCTACTATTGACCTCACCCCTTTCCTAAGAGGTCTTTAGGGGGCGTGCATAACTGCACTAATGTGCCTACCGTCCCTGTCCTATTGTTTCTTTTATTTTTCTTATATGTATTCATTTCATGTATTCACAACTATGTTTATCCTTGATTGACTAAATAAATAAATAAATAAATAAATAAAAAACAGAAAAATCTTGGATGAAGAGTAAATTTTCAGGATCATTTTGGGTGGAGGATTGGAGCAACTTCAAAGAGAGAACATTTCAGTGTTTGGGAGCAACACTGGAGAAGACTTGCCTTGTATCCAACAAAAGGGCCCCAGACAGTGAGAGCATCATGAAAAGGGTGTTGCCTGCTGACCTTAATAACCAGACAGGTTTTCTGATAGTAGATTTTTTTTAATGCCTTTTAGTCAGTTTTGATTCTTGGCAACTGCCTGGACAAATCCTTGAAGTTTTCTTAGCAAGATTTTTTGAGATGGTTGGTTCCTTGAACTGAAATGCCTGCTTCCTAAGATTGAAGTGACAGTGATTGTTCCAAGATTCCCCAACTGCCTTTGTGCCTAAGGTGGGACTAAAAGTAATGGTCTCACAGTTTCTAATCTGGTGCCCTAAATACTACTCAAACTGGCTCTCATAGGAGCCTACATGGCTTGGGTCCGGGGTACTTGCAGGAGCATCTCCTGACAGCATCACATTCCAATCGCCCTGTACACTCCCACAGGCAGGGCCTCCTTGGGGTACTGTCAGCCAGACATTATCGGCTGGCGGTGCCCAGGGGTAGGGCCTTCTCTGTGGGAGCACCCACCCTGTGGAATCAGCTCCCCTTGGGCCTTCGTTTGGCCCCTGATCTCCACTCCTTCCGCCGTGACCTGAAGACCTGGCTCTTTCAACAGGCCAGTCTGGACTGAACCAAGGGGGAGGGTTGTTTTAGAGTAATTTTAATGAATTTTAATCATTTTATTGTTATTAGGCTTGTAATGTTTAATTGATTTTTAAGTAAATTATTGTATTGGGTTTTATACTGTGAGCCGCCCTGAGTCCTTAGGGAGAGAGGGCGCATACAATTATTATTATTATTATTATTATTATTATTATTATTATTATTATTATTATTATTATTATTATTATTATAGCTATCCCTTCAATAACTGTGGGCTATGCCTTTTAGGGCATTAACAGTTTTAATTGGCCCCTAACTCTGGAACACCAGCAACTAACAGAGGTCCTTTAATAAAAATCCATGATTGTCTTAATGTAGGACTAGGATTTTGATCTCAACCACCAAACCAAAGCATCTCTCTTAATATTACTTCAAGGATCATTGTTATTCTTCCACTACTTGATAACAACATTTTAAAGCCTATTTATTGTAGAACAAAAGGCTATTTAACAAGTTATTTATTATTTGGCATATTCTTATAATAGTTGTTCAACTAGTCTGAAAATGCTCATCATACTTTTGCTTGAACTCTTTCTATAACAAAGGGCCTCAAATACTTAGGATAGCTTTGGGAAACGGTTTGGTATCCAAGGAATGAATTTGCCTAGAGCTATGAGTATGGGTCAAAGGAGCTGCATGGGATGATACAAAGTGATGCCAATTTGAAAGGAGAATTGAAATCTTGTATTTTTTCTGGATTTTTGAAAGGAGTTTGTGATTTTTATTTTATTTTAGGGAATGCGTGACTTTATATTGTTTATTTCCCCAAAACAGTGGGAAATATTGTCACAAATTTTCAGCAGAAGTGATGAGAGGAGGTTCCAAGGAAAAGGAGAAATAGGCTTAGGCTGTTGTTCACTTGCACTGTTCCCATGAACTGGCAGAAATCATTTTGCAAGGATTGTCTGCCAATATCTGAACTGTTAAAGCATAAGCTTAGTCATCTCATTCTCTGCTAATTTATCTTTCAATTGCCTTTCAAACATCAACATCTTTTCTAGTGATTTTGAAAATAAATTTTAGCTTCATTATTACTGCTTGTAGCCAGCAGTCCAGTTCATCTGATATTTATTTTTCTTACAGTCCAAGACCTTCACAATATTTTTTCCAGCAACAGAATTCAAAACCATCTATGTTTTTCACTGAGAATTTCTAATGATCCAATTTTCACAGTCATATGTTACAGCTGGGAAAACTACAGCCTTCACAATTGGAAGAATAATGTTTCTGCATCTTAATATTTTATTTAGATTTATCATTATCTTTCTCCCAATTCACCATTCCTGTGAATTTATGAGCCAAAGAAAATAAAAATCTGTAATTACTTCAAATTCTTCTCTACCTATTTGCATTGTACTGCCTGTTTAGTTTTTAACAATGAACAGCAAACCAGCTTTTGCATTCTTCAATTTAAATCCTGAAGAGATTTGTTATATCTCCCTTGTTTTCATCAGCATATCTAGAGTCAGTGGTAATTCTCTCTGCAATTTTATTTCCAATTACTATTCTAATCCACCATTTCTTTTGATATAGTCCAGACATAAATAAATACAGTTAAAGTATATAATCTTTGCATATTCCTTTTCTAATTTTGAACTACTTAATTCACCTTCTAGCTTAACTGTTGCTGTTTTTATCATCAAAGAAATAGGCAGATGAGGTGGCTTTATATACCCATATCTTTGAAGGCCACCCACAATTTGTAGAATAAGAGTTAAGAGGTCAAGTCCAACCCCCGCACGAGTTTCTCCCCATCACTGATTGCATGATGACTCCATTAGGTCATCAATCCTACCCAGATGCATGTAGACTTCAACTTCCATAACTCGAAGCTGGTGCTGTCAAGCTCATAACATTTGAGAGCCAGTTTGGTCTAGTAGTTAAGGCATCATGCTACAAACCAGGAGATGGTGAGTTCTAATTGGGTCTTATACATGAAAGTTGGCTGGGGTGACTTTGGTCTCTCTCTCTTTCAGCCCAACCCATCTCACAGTTATTGTTATTGGGAAAATGGGAGGAGGAGGAAGGATTTGAGCTATTTATAAAAATAAAGGAAATAAATAACAACATAATAAACTCAAACGTCTGAAATATTCACCCTGTATTTCTCTTTCCCTTCACCCATGTCTGTCCCTATTGTTTTCCTTACTCACCTCTTAGGATTTAGATGTGAGAGGACAACAATACATCCCTTTTCATGTGCAAAAACCTCAGTATAATCAATAAAGTAAAAATAGACATCCTTTTTAACTTTGAATTTGTTAATAGTCAATTGACCCATCTCTTCCAAATTCAATTTGCAGTCAGTTTTTCCCCATACTGTTGCAATCCACATTGCATAATCTTCAGCATTATTTCACCTGCCTTAAGGATATTAGCCTGTGCATTCTTCAACATTACCTTTTTTGGTACTGAAATATGTAAATTGATGTTTGTCAGACCCCTGGCCACTCCTTTGCTTGGTATACCAACAGACATTATCTTTCATGCATCATCTCTTTCCATCTCCTTTCTCCAGTAAATCTTTATCATTTATTGTGCATCCAATTTTGGTTACCACATTATAAAAAAGATGTTGAGACTCTAGAAAAAGTACAGAGAAGAGCAACCAGGATGATTAGGGGACTGGAGACTAAAACGTATGAAGAACGGTTACAGGAACTGGGCTTGGCTAGTCTGGTGAAGAGAAGGGCCAGGGAAGACATGATAGTAGTCTTCCAATATTTGAGGGGCTGCCACAGAGAGGAAGGGGTCAAGCTATTTTCTAAAGCACCTGTAGGCCAGACAAGGAATAATAGATGGAAACTGAACAAGGAGAGATTCAACCTGGAAATAAGGAGAAACTTTCAGACAGTGAGAACAATCAACCAATGGAACAGCTTGCCCTCGGAAGTTGTGGGAGCGCCATCACTTGAGACCTTCAAGAAGAGATTGGACTGCCATTTGTCAGAAATGGTGTAGGGTCTCCTACTTGGGTGGAGGGGGGTTGGACTAGATGACCTATAAGGTCCCTTCCAACTCTGATTATCTGTTATCTGTTAACTAAAGGACAAAGTTTCCTTTGATTTCTGAAAATTTATCAAATTAAGCTCTTAACTATTCAGCTTGATTCCATTGATTATTTAAACATTTCTCTTTACCTCTTTTTGCTTTTCTCTGGAATTCAGCAAGTAATTGGACAAAGTTTTTTTTGTTTCCCTTGCCTTTTGTTTTCTGTCTTTCTTCAGCTATTTTAAATGTACCAGAAGGCAGCCATTTCCCCTTTGTTTACTTTTTGCATTTTGGAATATTTTTATTGGCTTCATCATTGAAGGTATCATAAATTTCAACACAGGGTACCTCAAGCACTCTAGCCAAAACTAAACTATTGTTTGCTCTTCAACTTCATTGTATAATTGTATGAAATATTGCAGAGGCATAACTTGTTGATCTGCTTTTGCTTGCATTAGTTTGTGATTTCGCAAGAAAGGTTCACAAGTTAAGCCACAGTCACCCCCAGGTTTTTATTGCTGAATGAACAGAACTTCATCTTTCTTTGCAAAATATATTATCTATTTAATATTGATGTTATCCATGCAGTGATGTCCTTTTGTTGAGGCTTCTTTTAGGTTACAGAAAGCAAGAGAGCACATTCAGGGCACATTCTGAATAGGAAATATATTACCCATTAAGTGTTACATCATTTTAAAGCTGTCAGTGCTTCCTTCATTGAGTCTATATCTTGGTTTGTTTTATATGCTGAAGCAGTTGGGTTACCAGGTCTAAGCTGCAAGATGCTAGGCAATCACAAGATATTAGCAAAAAGTATAAGTTTTCTGTATGTCTTAGATGCCTTCTATTACTCATCTGGATTTTTATATCCCCAGCTCCAATTTGGAGGGATGAGTGCTCTCCAGTTCTGAATTGCAATAAACATAATTTTAATTAATCTTCATTTTTATCTATAGAAGAAAATGACAAGTTCTAAATTGACTTCTTTATATAGAATACCAATACAGGTTTAGACTTTCAATTTTTATATGACACACGTGGAGTTCTACAAGTAAATCAGAAATACTAGTCCGTTAAATCTAAACAAAGTAAAACCTGTTTATGTTGTTTTTAAAGCTGTCAGTTCAGCTAGTAGACTTTTCTAAACAACAGACCCTTGCCACATTATATTGTCAGGGAATATTTATAAAATTGAATCATAGGAAACTTTTTTTAAAGTACGTTTCAGTTGGTTTGTGAGTTTATCAGCAGTACACTAACCCCACTGCAATATTAAAACATTAGGGGTAATTTTATGGGTAAATATCTACATTTTAAGTATGAACAAAAACAAATACTTACAAATGCTTTTGAAGTTGATGGACAACAATTAAAAATATTAAATAATGCGATCTATTTTCTGAAGACTAAAGTCTTAGAAAAAAAGTGGCTGAAGTATTGTTTTTTCACTTGATTCTTGAGTAATACTAATAAAGGGAATTAGTAGTTACTTGAATTCAAAATTTTCAGCAGGTTGCTTGTATCTGAAACAAATAAGAAATCCAACAGATAAAGCATTGCCATTTAGTCTGACTTCATTCCAATGGAAATTGACATTTCAATCCATCACATAATTATTAAATACACAAGTAGTTCATACATCTTTTTGCTCTCATTCACTGTGTTCAAAATGCACAGTATTTTAAGCATGGTTTACAGTAGCAAGTTTGTATTTCATGCAGTAGCTTGAAAGCTTCCCATACAGCAACATATGTAAGTAAACCATGCAAATTCCCTTCAGCAAAGCAGGATGTTAAACCTGATATACTTACATTTTATTAATCAGATTAGTGTACTACCAGAAGAAAAAAAGCATGGAACAAAATGTAGTACAGTGCAGGTGCAATGACCTTATTTTCCTCTTCAGAGGCGTTAGCCAATGCAACCTGGAGGAAGTGTTTCCCAATTTCAGATATGACAAATAGATTTCCTGCAGAAAAGCAAAATATATCTACTAAACTATCTCAACAGGAAATTGCTTCAAGGCACTGTCAAAATGCCACTTCACCATTTAGAATCTTGGATTTAAAAAAAATTATAATGTAGGTTATCAACCTAACACACATTAGAAGACACCTAAAAAGTAACTTCATAATCTTGACCATATTTTCTGGGTGTATTTTTGAAGCCAAATGTTTATTTCCTGATAGTAATATGCTGTTATCTTTTCTTTTTCTGTCTCTGAAATTTTAGCTTAAGAAGTTTGAGATGAAACTTATTATTACCTTTATTGTCAAAGTACAACATGTGTACAATGAGATTGGCTGAGCCTCCCTTCATGCACACACACCCCCAACACAACTCACAGTGAGGACAGAAGTCCCTAACCCAGTCCCAATCTTATTACACTATGTGACCTTGTTGCACAATGCGCCCGCCCTACAAGTCTATCATACTATGTTGACATGAAGCTATTTTCTGTTCAGAAGTCTGACAGCCCACAGGTAGAAACTGTTCTTCAGCCTGTTGGTGCGGTTGGTTATGCTTCTATATCTCCTACCCGATGGTAGGAGAATGAAGAAGTGCTGATCAGCATGTGAGTTGTCCCTGATAATTTTCCTCATTCTTCTAAGGGAGCAAGCCCTAGCAATATCATCTAGTGGTATCAGGGAACAGCCCATGATGTTTTGTGCTGTGCTCACCACCCTCTGTAATGTCTTTCTATCTGCGGCTGTCAAGCCAGCATACCACACTGTAATGCAATATGTGAGGACGCTTTCTATTGTGGACTGGTAAAAGGAGGTCATCACTGGATACAGTGGCTGTTAGTAAAAACTAAGTTCCTAATGCACACATCAACAAAAAACTAAAGTTTAAGAGACAGAAAAAGTAACACCACACTATCAGGAAATACACATTTGGCTTCAAAAATATAACCAGAAAATATGGTCAGGATTACTTTCTTGAAATAAAACCATGAGACTCTATTTTTCCCATCATCTTATTGAGATGTAAAAAGGATATTAATGGTAATTTGATGCACCAATAGCAAACATTATTGCATTACTGCAATTAAGTAATACTGCAATGCAGTAAGAAAACAATGTGTAATTCCAACACGTGTGTCATGTGTCTGAATTTGAGAGAGGATACTTCTCTGATAGAGTATATACTTAATTAGTAAAAAGTCCAAAGGTCCTCAATCTGTCCTCTCAATATAAGGTTAGTGAAAATGTTTGAACCTTGTTCTTTGTAAGTGTAAAGTATAAATTATGATTGAATGGTCTGGCCAGTAACCGATTGCTGCCTAAATACCGTACTATTCATATACATTACTTCATATTTACATACACTGTAGTTTGCAATAATCTCTTGAATGTGTAAGTTAAATCTATTGAAAAATATTGCATTCAAACTTACTACGGGAAGGCTGATCTGTAACGAGCAACCTGCATTTCTTATACTGTACAAGGCATATATTTCAATGAAGTAGCAACTGACTTAGCTTTTAACAGGAAATAATAATTCCCCTTCCAAATAGAACTAATCACCAACTTATTGTCCCTGGCAAAAAAAAACGTTTATAGGTAAAAGACTCTTGTATGCATGCTCACATTTAGCATGCTGATCAGTTTATTGCAGGATGTTTCAACGGTTTTCCTGATAAAGAATAGCTTCCTTTTTATTATTTATTTCGCAGTCTAGTCTATAGATCTTGGGTATATCCTTTGTGGACAGTACAATAACCTGTTCTAAAGGTGCTCCACCACTGGAGGCTTTAGAGACTGGACAGCCTCTTGTCTGGAAGAGTCTCCTGCTTGAGCAGAGGATTGGACTGGAAGACCTCCTAGGTCCCTTCCAACTGTTGTTCTGTTATTCCTTAGTTTTTCCAGCTTCCACCGTTGGCTAGGTGCTGCCACCTACCTGGGGTACACAAAGTGAACGGGAGAGGAGGAACAGAACTGAGCTGAGTGGAATCAGAATGCAGAAATCTTTAACCCAAATGCACCCATTCACCGATCCCGCCTTAAAAAAAACGGATAAAATGGCATGGATGCGGTTTCAATTTCCCACGGCACGGATTTAAACTGCAATGTTTCTGCTTAATAGTACATGTTACTATTACTATTACTTACTAAGCCCGGATGGGAGGATTACTTTTGTTTAAACGCACCCTAGGTTTGAGCTACGTTGCAGGCGGTGAAACGATCAAGTTAGCGAATAAGCAACCCGCCACTTTCACACGGCAACAAATACAACAAGGCGCCTTTGCGAGATCTCTCACGCCACAATAACGCCTCCCCCCTCACATGCTCTCCGCGTCTTTCCTCCGATTGGTCAGCCTCCTTCCCCTCTTCCGCAAAACGGGCCGCGGTCATTGGAAGGCTGTCAGAACGTTTGAGCCGTCACCGCCGCGCTCCGGCGGCCGCCCGATCGTAACCAACGACAGGGCGGCGTAAGGTATCAATCTCGGAGCGGCGACCAATAAAGGGGCGACTCTCCCCGAAAGCCGAATGTTGATGTGACTGGCTCAGCCAATGGGAGCGACGATAGCCTGCTCGTGCTGCTTTCGCGGCAAAAAGGATTTGGCGCGCAAACGTGTGCGAGGCCGGGACCAGCTGGGAACAATAACAGTGCCTGAGTTGAGCGCGAGTGGATCGGCTGAGCTCGCTGGTGGAAAAGACGGGCGGGAAAAAGCTTCAGTTGGATTTCGGCCGGGGCGGGGAGAACCTCGGAGACACCCGACTGGAACAAGGCTGGGCAGCTGGGAAGTCGGCACTGGCCCGGAGAGCGTGGATGGAAGAGTGCCCTGCGATGTGCTGCTGTCTGTAACCCCCCCACCTTCCCTCACGAGCGGCGCCCAGACAGGACTCGCCGATGTCCTGCACAGCCGCCCTGGTGCTCTCCCTCCTCGCTCTCGCCTTTCCACGTACGGCCTTGGCTGGACACCATTTCCCGGGCCTCTGCTCTTAAAAAGAGGATGGGGCGTGTTCCATCCTACCAGCCTCTGCCATCCGGTGTCTCCCTCCACCGCAGCGGCCGGGACGATGGCATTAGTCCGCTGAGGCGACTTTGATTCCGGGGTGGGGGGCTCAAGACGGGGGGGACAGTTTTTATTTCCTGCGGTGTGTGGAGAGGAGGGGGCCAACCCGGGCTCCCCCCACCCTGCCTTCCTCCCAAGTTCTCGGGCATGTGAGTCCCAGCGCTTTGTGCCATGTCTCTGGAAGGGCTGGAAGTAACTCAGAATGTGGCAGACTTGGAAGCCTTGCTGAGGGGAGCAGAGGCCATCCATGTGATGGAACAACAGATCGTGATCATTTCCACTCCAGACCAGCTCCCCGCGTCCGAAGGAGACAACGACACCGAGCTGCTGCTCTTTGCCACTCCACAGCCCGCCAGATTGGAGACCGTAACGCAGAGGCCTGCTTTGGAACGGCCACCGGTAATGCCACCGCTTTTTCCTGTAGCTGCCTTCCAGGAAACCAGGCGTTTTGCCAGCAGCGAAACGTGCTGCTAAATGTACAAAGTGTGTCACGCGTGTAGCATTAATGCATTAGCGTGTTCATGATGTGTGCTGTGAATGGTATGGGGGGGTGTCTTTTCATGCTAGCCAAATAATGTGTAGGCCATTTATTTAGCGCTGGGTGGGACCTGATTCTGGAGCATTTCTCCAGCAAGCTGCAGGAGGGCCGTGGCGGTGCTGGGTGCAGAAATATATAAATTATTCTATGGGGACAGTAAAACTGCATTGGACTAGAAATAATGGATGTTCAATCGTGATAAAATGAGGATTGTGATTATTTTTAAACCCTATAGTAAGAATTCAGTGGTCGTTAGCCTTCTTGTCTCTTGCCTTGTATAAGATTCAGCTTCTATCTGAATCTGAGCAATGAGGGCCATTATCTTAGGGAGACCTCTTTCTGAGTTTCAAAGTTAGAGAATAGCAGGATATGCAGTTGTATCTCTGAGCTGATATAATTGTTTTTAAAACACGCATGCCTTTGTCAAGACTTTCTGGACGACTATAATTATAGGAGAGTTTTCAAACTTGTGACTGAAATAGTGCTGCTTAAACGTGGCATATGCAGCAAACTTGCGGGAAGGGCAGAGTGCTCATGAAAACATGCAAAGAAATGATTAACTAAAAGGCCTAGGCCTCAAATGTGAAATTGTAGAACTTAATCCTGCAAGATGTTCCTCTCTAACCTACATAGTTAATATTTTAGTGTGATAGTTAAATTTCTTATTTATAATTGTTTGCAAGTTAACTGAATTATAGTTGGCCTTCTCTTTCTTTACAGAGCAATAGCCTGCAAATGTTGTTAATGAGGCAGCTTCACTTCCTGTTACAGGATGTTAAGGGCTGAGTTCTGTGCAATTTGTTCTTGCAGTAACAAAAGCAAATGTTTGGCTTTGGTTGAGCTATATGTTGCTTTCTGTGGAGCAGCATACTGCTTGATCTTATACAAAAGAGAAGAGAATTCCAAAAGCAATAAGCTTGCCATGGCATGCAGAGGACATAAGTGGCTTCAGCAATGCAAGTCTCATTGCTATTCTGTCCTGGAATTAAAGTGTTTAAGCTGGAAAAAAAGCCTAAGGATGTTCCAGTGTTATTCACATACAAAACTATAGACATATCTTTATACAAGCATATACCTATAGAAATAATGTCAACATTGATTTTTGTCTACTACCTTTATCAATGGCTAATGGTGCTGTACATTTTTTTCTTCAAAACACTTTGGAAAAATAAGATTTAAAAATATTTGTGCATACTATTGTGCATGTAATGTGTATACAAAGAAATAACCAGGTCTTTCAAGGGTGCTGGAGGAAGAAGGATTTTATAATACTGATCATAACATGCGAAAAAGTGCCATCTGGATTTTAGATTTCTGTACCACAGACTGCCTAAATTTAAATGTGCGGATCCTTTGGGTACAACTTCTGAGAAGTTAGACTAAACATTTCTGTTTTACTGGACCAGTCCTTGCTGTGTTTAAAGCTAATACACTCTTTATGTCTACAACATGTTTCAGCTGTGGCCCAATGGTAGAGTGCCTTGTTTGTGTGCAGAAAGGGTCAAAGTTAGGAAAGGAAGAAAAAAACCTATTGCTTGGAATCTTCCTGAAAGAGACAGTAATCTGACTTGGTATAAGGGAACTTCTTTGTTCCTTCATGCTCTTAACTACCTATGCGGTGGTGTATCTGTGACCCCTTTGTTGAAATGATGAGAATTGTATTGTAAGCCTAGCCAAAAATGCTGGCCAGGAGTGAGAGCTCTTGTTTATAACCAAAATGAAGGAATGATGTGGAAAAAAATATGCTTGGCCCTGAAGTTGCCTACACTTGTTCTATAAATGTTATCAGGAAACTATTTCAGTCATATTCTTCCACATATTATGGTGATGGAGAAAGGGACTGTGTGCACTAATTCTATCTTTAGCACCCACGTGTTTATTATGTTTGCAATGGAGTCAGCGGTATGCATGTGCAAACATGGCACTAAATATGTAATGTCAGGTATGAGATTAGGGCTTCTGATAATGTACTGTAGCAGACTGATATAAGTGTACATATGTGTGTATTTTTCACATATACAGCTGTATTCTGAACGTGGATGCAAACCCTTCAGAATTATGTTTGACTCCCTAATGTCCCTATCTGTATGTTTTTACCAGCCTTTCAATTTTATTTTTAGGACTAGTTCTAAACTTTTAATTTTGTAATTTTTTGTTTTATTTTGTTAGCTGCTTTGAGCTTTTGTTGATTAGAAATATGGGCTATACCTTGAATTTACCAGTATAAATAGGTGTGCAGAGTAAAACTGGCAGCATGCCATCTCTCTTCTATAGATTGGTAGACAAATAGAGAATGACTGAAAAGATTTCAAATGAATTTTCTTGTTATTTTATACAAAAGAAAACCAGTTCAGCAGATCAGTTTGCTTCCTACAAAAAAAGTGTAGTCTAACTTTCCTCCATTAACTATGTAAATGTTTTTTCCTGTCTTTCATAAAAGAATGTTACAGCTTCCAAATGCCACATTGTAGACATTTGATTTAAGTATTATTGCTTCTGTTTCCATGTCTGTATTAAGAAATGCTGTTCCTGTTGAACTTTGGTCCATTGTGTAGAAGGTAAAAATGACATTATCTTTCCGAAGAAGAAAATGGAAGCTTTCCTGTAACTCCTTTCCCTGCTTTCTCAATCAAGCTATTTCATTTAGCAGTACGCAAACTTGCACTTGCTATTCTGTAAAAACTATCATTTGCTGTATTGCTTACTTAGGATTTTCTTCCTTAGTGGTCCACCGCTGGTGAACTTGAGCTCTTGGAGTTTCCTTGTGCAAGAGTTTGATGGACCAGTGTAGCAAACATTGTTGCTCTTTCTCAGCAGGCGGAACAAGGGAGGTGATGCTCACAATGCTTTTTTTGCTAGCTTGACATCCTCTTCCCACAGAGGCCCTGTCTGTCAAGGAGCCTACAGTACATGGAAGCTTTACAGTTGATTCTTTGTTTTAACTGGGGGGATCTTCTGTTTTGGTCAAGAATCTGTAATGAACTTTCACTCTGTTGTCTCAGGGGGTGCCTGTTATTCAGAGAAGGATTGAAAATATCTGATTTATCCATCATGTAAGCCATTGAGTAGTGGGCTTGAGGGCTTGACCTATAAGGAATGGAGGATGCCAGTGTCCTAGAACATTATTTACTTGACTCTGTGGCTGGCAAGAAGTGATATGGAGAATAAGGAAGGAAGTTCTCTTAAAAACACAAGAGTATTTCTGGATTAAATCTGGAAAAATATTTCTTATTCTAAAGTATTCAGTTAAAGTTTTGGCGTGTTAGCAATAGCTTTTTAGATTAAAGCATCTTCCTGTTCTTTACATGATTAAATGCTTTTTTCCATTAATAGGTATATGTAAAATCTCACTGATGGTTTTCCTTTATAATAGACCTGCAGTAGAGTTCAGCATGGCCTTATTGATTGTTTGACATTCTGCTACCTTTTCCACCCATGTGCTCAGCATGGCTCAAAAACTGGAGATGCCAGGTTATGTAACAGCATAGCCAAATGTACACTGAAGCCTCTCAAATTTAGATTCTACTTGAATATTATTCAGATTACCCTTGATGTTTTCAGTCAATTTAGTAATGTGCAATCATTAATTAACATAATTTTGGGGGTTCCGACACAGTTTTTTATATATAAAAATAGTATCAGTACGCTTTTGTACCTCTTGATGAAACAAGGGGATATTCTACTGGAAGCACCCAATTGAACCCTATTCAATAACTCTTTCCTTATGGAGGGATAAATAGAGCCATAGTTCTACATTCAAGGCTCATCAGGGATTAAGGATACAGGTCTCCTGATTTGTTGAATGGATGTTCATTGGGTGAAAAATATCCTCTTTAGCAAGACTGGCCACAGTGCAGTAGGGCCTCAGATTATTCTCCTAGTGGTGCATTTTTGGCCACTGTTAATTCATTTAAAATGAAAATATTTATGTCTTTTTCTCATTTCTTTGCAGTGATGATACAGTGCTTGTATTTTTCACACAAACCTACTTCTGTTTTGTGCTGTTAAAAATGCCATGCCTCCTGCAAGCTAGGAAGGGAGAAGCTGGTTGCAACATTTTATGGCATAAATGTAACAGGAAAAGACAAGCTCATAGACAGATTGTTCATATTAAACAGTAATACTTCTCATGACTAAATTAAAAATTATTGTCTTATTCATTATATCGTTCATTAACCATATTCACTAGTTTCAAGTCTCACCCTCATTCAGAAGGCATTCTTGGCATCAGTTTTCCAGTATCCATATCTATTCTGCAGATCCAAACTGGTTTAATTACTGCAGCTTTTCACCCAGGGCCTCTAGAAATTCTGGTTTTATGATGATGTGAAGTGTTTTTAATTTATGCTGGGTTCATGATTCCTTTTATTGTGGGAACTGCCTGTTTTCTAAGGTTTCATTCAGACATGTGTATAATTACTCCCTTAAGTATTTTTTTCATGCTTTGAGATCTTCTGAAATAATTCTAATATATTGTGAAAAATATCTACCAGTCAGATGTATAAGAATACATTTGATTAATGTTAAACCAAACCAATTTGCCAGTTGATCAGTTATTATCTCTTATTTTAGCTGCCTGACTTGTTAGGATTCCAATACACAAAGCAAGTAGGTATATATATTCATAGGGCAGAAGGGTCTCCTCACAGGTGGGAAGAGTGAGATTTAGTTTCATTACTTACCTCTTTCATTTAAATACTTCTGTATTATATTGTAAAATAAAGCCCAATTTTGCAATCTAAAATATAGAAACTGGGTTCAATCCCAGCAATATCAATGACAATTCCAGGGCCAGTTCAAGGAAAGTATTACATCTTTCTGTCTTAGCAATTATTTTAAGAATGGTCAGTATTAACGGTTCAGTTGTATCTGACCCTTGGCAACTTTGTAGGCTCTCCATGCTACCGGCCAAGCACACAGAGGCATCAATTCTTCAATCAGCCATTTTAGTGTCTAACTCTTACATCCATACATAATGATAGAGATTATTGCCCTAACTAGCCTGTTTTTTGTATTTACTGTATGTCACTATCTCTGTTTTTCCAGATCTGTGCTTCATGTTAATAACATTTGTCGTATGGCCTAAGGTTATCCTGTGTTTGATTTCAGGTGTAAGACTGCCATCTTGAACAATTTTTAATCCAAGGAAGATAAATTCTTGAACTACTTCAATTTCCAGCTTGTTGATTTTAAAGATCTTACATCAATCTGTTTTAAAAATAAGATGTTTAAAAATAGGTGGGGAAAGATAGTTGGGACTGTTTAGAAAATTTACAATATGGCATATGACAGGGGAAAAGGCAATGACACTACTTTAAAATGCTGGAATTGGGAGTAAGCACTTTTATCTTTGCTTTATCTTCACCATCTCATTTCATCTTGATATAAGCTTTAAATATATTTCTTGTGCCCAGATAATGTCTTTAAGACATTAGGACAATGTAAACGAAAGAGAAGAAAGTATAGAAACAATAGCAGTGTTCCTAGATTGAACATTTTGATGGGTGTCATTGGTCAAGAGACTAAGTCAGCAGTAAAAAAGAATAATGCATATTCCCAGTGCTTGCTCACTGTTAAATTCATAGACAAGGTTTGAGAACTGTGAATAGGAAGAAATTCAAACAATGCATTCTTAGATCAAATGGAGGTCAATCTTAGCTGAGCTCCATCTGAGACACCTGATCTTGGTGTGTCTTAAGTGGCAAAAGGACAAAAAGGAATTAGGTTGTCCTTTTCTAAAACTACAGGTGGCTATGAGTATAAGGGAAAAATAAAAAGAGAAGTTTCTTAAAGTTACAGAAGCAACATTAACACATAGTATAACAAAATGTAACAGAAATAGAAATGCAACATTTCCATATCATACACCATCTCTAACTAACTGGTTATATTTTAAAAATCTTATCATCTGGCAGGCTTATTAAATATACCTACCTGTTCTATACAGTGAGTCTGCGTAAAAGAGATTTGCTTTCCTATAGAAGCAAAGATGTCTTTAAAGAACAGTATCTCCGGTTGGTGATTGCTTTGTTGGTGTTGTGGTCATTGCAGATACTGGCTTATAATGTACTTACATAGTTGAATGATTCAGAAGAAAGCCTATTTCAGTTTTGTGGGAAATTATATAAACAAGAAAAAATATGATAGTTAGGAAGTGTAGACATATAATTTATGTCTAAAGACATCAAACTCCATTTCATTTCCAATGTACCAGTTTATCATTTGTCTGAAGTGGTGTAGGGTTTCCTGACTAAGCAGGGGGTTGGTCTAGAAGACCTCCAAGGTGCCTTCCAACTCTGGTATTCTATTCTATCATAATTTGTTACTTTCTTGAATTGTCCTAGCCTCTACTTGCTTCTGTTACCTGGATCAAGGTTTCCCTGCCCCACCCCAACCTTGGTACATACCTACTAAAGGTTATCAATTTCTAATTATGTTAGCTAGTAATTTCGTGTAATTGTCGTAGGAAAGCATAAAATTTTCTTGCAACAGTATTGTAATTATGGAAACTAAATGCCTGAAAAGTTAACAGGAAAGAATAAGGTGATTATATCCTAAGCTATTATTTTCATTTAGCAAGTTTCCATTAATTGATGTAATGCATTGAAACAAGTCAGGAACTGGGTTTTAGAAAGGATCTTTATCTCTTGTGCTTCCCCAGAAAGAACAGGTTCACAATCTGGGAGCCTCCTGGAATCCTAGCTCTTGGTCAAGGAACAGGTAGAAGCTCCAGTCAGGAGAGCCTTTGTCTAGCTTCAGCTAGTATGCCAGTTGTGCCCTTAGCTTTAGTAATAATTGCTATTGAAGTTTAAAAGTACAAAGATAAACTAATACAAAATATTGAAAAATACAGTAAAAAGTGCAGAAAGGAAAAAAAAGGGGATATATAAAAATACATAAAAGATTTTCACTTCATCAATGTAAGTGCAGTTTCAGTAACCTATCACATCCTTCTCATTTCAACCTAGAAACACTTCATCTATATCTTACCTTTATCTCTTAGCAAATGTATATATTTAAATTTATATATAAAATATAGATTGGTAAATTTAATATATATTAACCTTAGACAAGTAAATTTTCATGTTCCTTTCATTTACTGTAGTCTCTTATGACAACTTACTCTTTTTTCTAGAAATACAAATATCTTCTCCCCATGTCTTGGAGCTATAAAATCTTTAAAGCTTTATCATTCAAAGTTAATCACATAAGATTTCATTAAGAGCTACCAGAAACATCAACATACTGAAATGTAATCCCATTAAATACTGTCCCACAAATTAAATTTCTTCTCTTCATCTCCTTAGAAACTCCTTTTGCAAGTTTGACATTTTCCTTCAATTTTAATACCATAGCTGATAACTTCCTCTAACAATACAAGAAAAAAATATTTCCCCATATCTTTTTCACATCTTTAAAGCTTCCTCATTCAGCCTTGGTCAAATACCCATTAAAAGCTGCTAGGAAAAAAATATACAATTTTAACCTTAGTTGAATGAACCAACTTTTTAAATCTTGTTATTTTTTAAGTCTTGATGTTTATTCCTTTTAAGTAGTGTCCCAGAAACTGGGTTTTTTTTTCATTCTCTCTTTATCTCTTCTCAGGAACTCCTTCACACATCTCTTTTGTAAGTTCAAAATAAAAAGTATCCAAGACACTCTTCTGAATTGAAATCCACACATCGAAGTCTCTCTTCTGATTTATTATTTGTGTGTCCCTTTTGCTACTAAAATATCACCAGTTTCATTTTTAGTCCTTTATATAACATCCTTGTCAATGTCATTCTTGTATGCTGTCGATTTTAAATCCATATCCAAAGCAGCCTGATTCTGTTTCTCTTTTGTCTCCTCTTTTGAACCCATTTTTATAGAAATGGACAATCTTAAAAGAAAGTTCTGCATTTTTGCAAAATATCCTGGAATTCTTCTAGAGTTAAAGTACTTTTCTCCATTCTATATTAATGGGTCTCCTCACTTAGACTGAATATTCTAAGGACAGTGATGCGCATATCATTTGCAAATTAGATTTAATCTACAATTAATTTGATCAACAAAGGGCTGCATTTTAAGATCACCTAAAAACTTCAATTGGCCAGCATGCAATGGCCCTCTTGCTTCCTGTCCAGTCACATTCCTGCAGCACTCATTGCCAGTCTGTTTCCAAGTACAGTAAAATTCAAAATGTTAATTACTGCCTTTAAAACAGTGATCTCCAGCCTTTCTGGACTGGCGGGGGGGGGCATTGGCAATGAGGGGATAGGGGATGGTTCTGTGCAAGTGGCATGAGTGTGTGGAGGCTCTATTTGTACAAATGAAGCTTTACATGTGAGTACACGTGCTCCCCATTTGCGCTCGCCTGCTGCTTGTGTGGCCCAGTTCTTAATGGGCTGCAGCCTCAGGATTGCTTTAAACCACATATGCCTTCCAACCTCCTTACCTAAGACAATAAGACATTGCCTTTTCTCTATAAATTCTGCTTATCTGACCTGGATTGTTAGGACTGTGTACTCCCCAACTAGAGTGTGCTATGGGAGGTGATTTGATGGTAGATGTTCTTGGTGGCAGCTTGCTTCCTCTGGAACATCCTTTTCCTTAAGATGACAATGATCCTGGGGCATACTAAAATGAAATGGTTGGGAATGGTTTGCTGCAAATGGAGACAATGAGGGGATGTAAGATAGGAGATTATCCAGAAGGTCAGCAGTTGATATAGAATTGGTCACTGTTTGTCTGTCAGTGATGTGGCAGCAATTGCAGAGATAGAATCAACAGAAGTTCCAGAACCTCATGGTACTATTTGATGAGTGGAAATAGTTGCTCTGGGTGTCAAATGTGCTAGATACACCCCCGGAATGGCCCCACTCTCTTGACCTTGTAGGGGCTATTAAAGTGACTGGATATATCAATTAAACTTCATAGACAATTGTTATGATAGTCATCTAAGTTTATTAATCCAACCACTAATGCAATAGAGGAGGGATTCTGATCAGAGTTTTATTATCAGGTTCAATCAAACAGATAGAACAGCAAGCAAGATGAGCTGCTTAGAGACTGGAAAACCAAAGTTGCTGCTAATTTTTGCCCTTAATGTATTTTAAAATTGAGGAAATGAACATATTTTAAATATGTTTATCAAAAATGTAACAGTTATTTTCAATTAATTAAATGTAATAATTATTGGCTTTGTGAGATTTCTTATTTGTTTTTTAATTTTTGTACTGTTCTTTTTTTATTATTGTAAGCTGCCCTGAGTCCTTCGGGAGGTAGGGTGGCATAGAAATCTCAGGTAGGTAGGTAGGTAGGTAGGTAGGTAGGTAGACAGACAGACAGACAGACAGACAGATAAATTATCCCCAAACCCATTTTTAAATATCTAATTCCATATTTTTGCAATGTAGCGCTCATCATGCCATCCGTCTGTCTGTCTACAGTATCTATCATCTATCATATTAATTTTATTTATTCGTCCAATTTATTTATCACCCATCTCATGGTTCAGGCTATTCTGAATGGCTTACATTTAAAAGCAGCCCTTAATAAAAGTAAGATGTGTAAATACGCTCCTAATTTTACATGATTGCTTCTTGTTCAACTAGAGCTTAAGTGGTGTGGTTATTTACAAATCTCACTTATTTTCCAGGTAAAACGGAAATTGAATTTGGAGACTGACCATCAATACATTGCAGAGAACGCTCAGGTGGTTCGAGGAAAAGCAAAAAATCCTATAAAAGGTACCAGTATATAGATGGGAACTCTGGTACTTTAATTTCTTAAGCTACTTCAAAAATCCTTGTCCTAGTGGCTAAATAATGCCAGGTTCTCAATACAATTATTGAGATACACTGAAATTGATCCAGTAAAATCTCAGAAATGACTGCTAGTACTGGGATACTGGAGTATTGATGCTTTTTCAAACTTTTGAATTCTTGGGGAAATGGCTTTTGTTTCTGAAATGACATATATTGTGCAAAGTTGGTTTTGGGGTTTCAGAATTTAGCACCCTAAAAATCAGAGATTTCATTTTTTTTAAAGGGTTAATTTCCTTGAAACACAGACATTTGTTTTAACTCATGGCTGAGGTGAAAGTCTCATCTGAGTTCACAGTTGGGTTTGGCAAATGATGCTATCTTACCCACAGTTGTCCATTCATTCATTCTTTGGAGTGGTGCAGTGGCCTAGAGGTGGAACTCCAGTCTCACAATCAGGTGGTTGTGTATTTGATCCTAGGTAGAATCAGATATTTCTCCAGGCACATTGAGAATATATCTTCTGAACAAAACTCTGCATTGGTGACAGGAAGGGCATCTGGCCATTAAACCCACTGCTAGCTCCATTCAGTTGCCCACACTCCACCCCACATTAAAAGATGATCATACATTTGTTTGTTTGTTTGTTTGTTCGTTCGTTCATTCATTCATTTACATGTATGTATGTATGTATTTTATTTATTTATTAAATGTATATGCAGCCCATCTCACACTTAAATGAAACTTTGGGTGGTTTACAATGTACAATCCATCCAAAATATCTAACCAGATTCAATTCCTTTAATAGTACAATCCATTTTTCATATCCCTACAACGTATCTTGGCAACATACTTGGTCAGTGTGGGAAAAGTGAGTGGTGTTTCTTCCTCTCTTTCTATTTCTAGGGTAGTCATTTCAGCTTTCAGGCTAGATGAGGCTTGAGTGAATGATAGAAACGCTAAGCCTTTCTCCAACAACATTGCTTTCTTTCTTGTCAAATGAATAGTGCAAGCTGAACACATTGATGGTTTAAGTTTGGAATTTATTTAAGAAGAATTGCAGCTGCTTTGCTAGTTGTAATTAAGTCCTGATTCATCCCCAGGTTTAAAGTCTCCTGGAGAGAAATCCCGCTATGAAACTTCTCTCAATTTGACCACCAAGCGCTTCTTAGAGCTGTTGAGTCAGTCTCCTGATGGTGTTGTGGATCTCAACTGGGCTGCTGAAGTACTAAAGGTGCAGAAGAGGCGTATTTATGACATAACGAATGTCCTGGAGGGCATCCAGCTCATCACCAAGAAATCCAAGAACCATATCCAATGGCTGTAAGTAGAATGTCACCTGTCTATCTGCCAGCTTTTAGTTCTGATGATGTTCTAATTAGTTCTGATAAATGTTTGTTTGGCTCCATTATAATGTAACCCATTCATAAGTAGAGTACCATCTGAACTTAGTTACATATTAAGTTGCCACAGTTTCCATTTATGTTATTGGTATGTGTTTTTTTATAAATAGCTATAGATTATAGATTCTTTGTATGTCTGTGCCTATATGTGCTTTCAATCAAGAGAACTAGAACATGATAATCTGAATTATCCTACATCAAAATGACATAGTATTGCATATGTGTAAGATTACTCTGTTATAACCTTAGATACTTCTGTACATTTGTGCATTTTCTGGAAGTACACTCAAAAAGAATATTTGTCATTTTTTTATTTACTTCAAAGCAGTACTGCAGGGAAGAAATTTATTGCAAGGAAAAATAATATTAATAACATTAGACCAGTCAAAATATCATGAATAACAGTTCATTAATCTGTGCTCAATTTAGTTAAAAGTGAGACAATAATTGTAGATGAAAGTTTGATCAATTGCGTAAATAATTTTAACTCATCAGTTTCTATATGAACATACAATTGTTGCTTATGTAAACTTACGTTCTGAGAATTTAGTATATTTTGCTGCTTATTATCTGATAGAAATAAATATTTTTAAATATGAAAAGTGAAGCTTTATGGGTTAATGGACTACCCTGTTATGGCAGTAATCCAACATTCTTGCAAAATGACAACATTATTGCATATACTATTAGTACTATGGCTTATAGATGAGAGACTCAGGGAAATTTTAAGTTTGTAGATATACAAGAAAACTGGTCACCGACAATATGATATGATGGTTAAAATATTGGATTATAACTAAAGAGTACTCTTAGAGGCCATAGAAGCTCACTGAATTATTTTGGTCAGACATTATCTCTTATCCCAGTATATCTTACAGCTTCGTTATTACAAAGAAAAGTTGGTAGAAGGAGTGGAGTGCAATTCATACCATAATGAGATCCTGAAAGAAAGACGTAATATAATTCTAATAAATAAATGAGAAGTGAGCATGCTTGGTGACCACTGATGAGAAGAAAATGGAATAATTTAAGATGGGAAAGGAATGACTTAGGCAAATTCCTGATGCTTCCTATTGATATTATATACTACCAGTTCCAGAACATTTTAGAGGCAGGAAGCAAGAATATAAAAGCCAAGCCTAAAATAGCTTAAAATCTCTCAGGATTTATTAGGCATGGTCAATTGGAAGAAGATAGTTGCTTTTGTCACTACTTTCCAGGCATTTCTCACAGAAAGGTCCCCAAACAGGTCCACTACAAAGATTAGTCTGATATATTTGAGGAACATTCTCATAAGTCAGCACTGATCTACTCTTGGAAACAAACAGATACTGTCTCTAGTGACTTTGTAGGACAATCACTTACCCTTACCCTAACCAAGAGGTTGAATTCTGCATTGCTAAAGTCTCTGAACAGGTTTCAAAGGCAACCCCATAAAAACTGAATTATGTTAGTTCAAACATGGGATTATTAAGACAAGGATCACTTGATCCAGAAAAAAATCAAAGACTTTTAGTTACTGTGACACGTGGGTCTTCAGTTACAAAATTCATTGCTTGGAGTTATTCCTTAATCCGTCAGCTGCTGTGAAGGAGCTCAGAATTATCTAGAACTACCTGTCTTCCTAATTCATAAGCTGGAACTTCCTCTCAACAACATTTCAGTCTTGTTAGGATTCAGTCATAGTTTTATTGGTTCCCATCCAGCCATTACTCTCCTAGAACATATCCTGCATGGCCTCATATGCCTATTGATGATACCTTGGTTAAATCTCAGAATGTTTTTTTTCCCAATGGCTCTATATGGATATTAAAGATTCTGGGGGACAACATGGAATCCTATAGCAGGCATAGGATTAGAATACTAAGTGGCAAGAATATTTTCTTCGGTAATTTGTTGAACCTTTCCCTTTAAAAAATAACTAATTTACTTAATTGAGCATTCATCTGTCTTCTGCTGTGTTATTCTGACAATGTGAAAGTGCACACAATGCAGTTTACTTCTCATCTATCTTAATGCTAAGATTTGCCAAGTTATTAGTCACAGAGTATTTCATCTTGCCTTATTCTGTTTTCTAGGGGGAACCGGACTTCTGTGGCGGGCACCAATAAGAGTCAAGCGTTAATGAAGGAACTACAGGATCTTCAAGCAGCAGAACAGCATCTGGACAGCCTCATCCAGATGTGTACTACTCAATTCAAGATCCTTACTGAGGAACCTGAAAACAAGCAATATCCTTCTCTTCAAGATGAATGGGGATTGGATGGCTTTATCCAACCATAGAGCACAAAACAGGTTCACAGGAGCAAATCTTCTGCGGTAACCAGTAGCAGTAAAGTACCATATTCCAAACAGGCAGCTGCACTCCCGACATTCCTGGATTGGGTGTTGGTACTTTAATTTGTACTTCCACACCCTGTGAGTTAATGGAAAATCCCTACCTGGTTGTTGGCTAAGGCTCTGAATTGTCAGTGAGGTGTGGAGGTGTACATGTGTGTATAATATCTCAGAAAGAAAGCAAAAGAAGGGTGGTGGTGCATCTGTCAGATGTTTCTTGTTGATTTTTGCCTGGCAGTTCTGTAGCTGAACCTGTTCCTGATAATGAAATCTGCAATCCACCCTTTCTGGTAAATGAACAGTCTTAACATATGCATGTGAGAGAAAACTTCAGCTATCCTTTCTCCCCCCACCCCACCCCCCATTTTTCCCCTTTGCAATAAGGTTCCAATAAAATAGGTTTGCAAGTTGCATATTGCAGGTAAGATATATGTGGTAAGGCCTTAAGTGTACTGAATGAAATTGGTTAGTAATCTCTTCAACACCTCACTTGCACAGGATTAAACTAATGAGAATGCTTATAATTTTGAATAATTGAAATCAATTTTCTGACACTCTACAAACTTGTGGAGAATTTCACAGATCTCAGAAATTGCAAGTCAGAAGACTGAGAGTAACAGTTAACAAGGAACTGTTTTCCAACTAAAAGTGTGTGTCCTGAACAGATTGTTTATTACATAGAGGGAAATAATTAAAATAATTAAAATTTGAAATAGACTGGCATCCAAATATTAAAAAGAAAGAAATAGAAACAGGCATATAGACGTGGTTATGTTGAATAAGATTAACTCTTCATGGCCAGATTAATTGCATCCTGAAATTACGGAAGTAGCTAGTCTAAAGCTATTGTAACCCTGAATGGTTGTTAAACGACCGTTCATAAATCAAGGACTTCTTGTATGCCTCTTTTCCAATAAGTAATGATTTGGGCCTGACAGTTGTATATTGCTATTCTAGTTTTGTATCTTGACACATATCTTGTGATATTTCTGACAAAACTTGACTGACCATACTTCAGCTTATGTGACTTGCCAAGATCTACGCAACATTGCAGACCCCTCAGAACAGCTGGTGATGGTGATCAAAGCACCCCCTGAGACACAGATGCAAGTCTCTGATCCTGCAGAGGTAACCTCCCTACTTCTAAGAATTAAAGGGGCCATAGAATACTTACACACTTAATTTTCAGAATCCAAATCCTCTTTACTATGTTTATCCTTTCCATTCCTCATTAGGTAGGAAAGATTTATACAAGTCCGATAAGTGCAGTATATCTTGAAATAGTATCATGAAATCTTGCCACCAGTATGATAGATCCAGGGAAGCTTGGTTTTTAAATGCAAGATTCTGTATATGTGATTGCTGAGCTATTCATCCATTAAGCCAATTTCTACAGCTGCCCAGTTCAACCACTCTTTGACATATTGAACACAGTCTCTTTGAATACAGTTTAGCTGTATGTCGTTGGGCTACATATACTCTGCAATATTTTACAATAATCAACTGGCACAAAGTGTTATATCCTAGATTAGTTAAATGGTGGATAAGCATGAAATTCTATCCAATTACTGTGCTATCCTGTAAGAAAATGTCCTTTTGTAGGACAAACCACCTGAACCAATTTTTTAAAAATTCATATTTATATCCCACCCTTCTCCGGAGACTCAGGGCGGCTTACAATTTTTGGGATACAACCCAATGCACTCAGCAATAGCCTTCCTTCCATTGTATATGCCTGCTTATTACTAAGCGGCATTTTTACAAAGTCAGCTTATTGCCCCCAACAATCTTGGGTCCTCAGTTTACCTACACTGAAAGGATGGAAGGCTGAGTCAACCTTGAGCCTGGTGGGATTCAAGCCTGCAATAATTGCAGGCAGCTGGAACTAAGTGCTAGGCTATTAACAGCCTGCACCACCAAGGCCCTAATCTACCAGATATAATTGGTGAGCTAAGGGGAGAGGTTTGTTGATATAGTGAGGAAAGTTTGGGGCATGTGAAATAGAGGTTATACATCTTGGATTACTTTAATAGAATAAGTTACTCTCTATTTGGAGCCAAGAATGATACACAAAATAAAGGCTTTTGCAGCTCTTTCTTACCTAAGTGGTTATCATCTAGGTAGATGCAGTGCCTTGTTAACTCATGAATAGCAATGTTAAACGGAGATATAACAAAATAGAATGCTTCAAGTGGAATTTTCCTTTCTCGTTTTACTATTTTTGATTTAATACATTTTTTTCTACAAAGTATTAAAACTATGAGCGGGCATCATTACAAAATAGAATGTTTTTCACTCAGATACTGAGATGTACTGGACTTCTCAAAAATTTCCTTGCAGAATTTAGGAACTGTCTGTTGCTATGAGCAATAGTTGTCCCTGGCAGTGAAACAAGGCAAAAGAGTTAGACATTTCAATTTTTTTTGTCATCTAGTCACGAAGAGAGAAAATTCTGAAGATTTTATAAAACTGATGTTCCCAAAATGTTCTTCGTAGAAAAGAACTACAGAGGCTTACCAGTGCCACCCTCACAACAAAAGTTCATGCAGTCTTCTATATGTCTCCTCAAATATTCTTTTCTCCATCTCTGTTAGGCTTTCCAAATTGCTGTGAAAAGTACTCAGGGCCCTGTTGATGTGTTCCTGTGCCCAGAAGAGAGCTCTGGTGTCTGTAGTCCCACCAAGAGTCCATTGAAAGTGGCTTCTGAGGAACCTTCTTCAGAACCTTCACAAACAACACCCTCTGTGCTTCTACACCCTTCTCAGGATACAAGTTTGCCATTGTTGAGTGGAGACCAAGGTATGTGAATTGCTGCCTTAAGAATTGGCACCCAAGGGTAACTCAGGCCAGCAAGCCTTTTTGGTCAGATAATTCTGTGTCAAGCTTGTGTTTTGACTATTGTAGCTATGCATTTCCTAAAGTGTGGCCGTTCAGTAGTGAGTGTACATATAACTGGGAAGAACACAAAAGTATACTCATAATGCTTTTATCTACAGTGTTTTCATTTTGTAGATATAATGCATCATGGTATCTGAATAGTTTTTTTCTGAAGCCTTCATTACCACCCTATCAAGGGAAAAAATTCTTGATTTCTGTTTCTTTTACTGTTGATAGTCCATCCTAAAAAGCAAAAATAAAAAAATCCACCACTTCAATATCATGATCAAATTTAAGGCCGATTGCTGTACCTGTTGTCATGGGTTTTGTCTTCTTTATATTTGATCTTAGCCCTGTTTTTTCCACTGAACCTAAGTTACATTACTGGAGCTTCCAGATCATTTGCACTTTAGCTGTCAGGGTAAGCACAGTGTAGATGATTGATACTTCTTCTTCCAATTTTAAAACCACGCTCATCTTTTTTTAATCCAGCTTCTCTCAGTATATATATTCAGAATGTGGGTTGAATAAACAAGAAGATAGTACAGGTGGTCCTTGACTTACGACCCCAATTGAACCCAAGTGAAACATTAAGTGGGTTTTGCCCCATTTTACGACCTTTCTTGCCACAGTTGTTGAGTGAATCACTTCAGTTAAGTTAGTCACACGGTTGTTAAGTGAATCTGGCTCCCCCATTGATTTTGCTTGTCAGAAGGCCACAAACGGTGACCACATGACCCCAGGACACTGCAATTGTCATAAATATGAGTCAGTTGCCAAGTGAATCATGTGATGATTATGTGACCACAGGCATGTTTCAACAGTCATAAGTTAAAAATTGTCATAAGTCCCTTTTTTCAGTGCCATTGTAACTTTGAACAGTCACTAAATGAACTGTTGTAAGTCAAGGACTACCTGCAGTTTGTTTCACTATATTCTGTCCAGGCTGGGGCTTTCTGTCCTGACTGTAGGTTTCTCAAAGGATACTGAGATGTATTGGGATTTCCATTTTCCTAAAGATATGCCACAGGTTGCCATGGCCGACACCATCAAAGGCTTTTCTATAATCAGTGAAGCACATGTTGACTTATTCTTGGTACTCTTTAGCTTTCTCAGTTATTCAGCATGAATCCGAAATAATACCTCTTGTTCTCTATTCATTTCCTAAACCAGCTTAAATGGCTGGTATCTCCCTTTTCATATCTGGTTCTAATACGCAATTGGATGATCTTCAGCATTATTTGCTGGGATATAAAATTAAGGATATTGTCCAGTAGTTTGTGAACTCTGCTAAGTCTCATTTTTGTTACTATTGGTATTTAGACTGATCCCTTTCAGTCTGTTGTTACTCTCTCATTCTTCAAATTTGCTGGCATAGTTTTGTTCAGGCTGAGATTATACTGCCAAAATTGAGCTGGAAATGACTGTGCTAAGCCTCTGTTAGGCAAAACAAATTCAGCCTTCAAATCTGTCCAACTTCCAAAACAAATAATTTTGCTCAGTAGCAGTTGTAAATATAAATTACGGCCCTAGTTTGAAGAATCATGGCCATTTTTATCTTTAAGAGAAAGGAACTCCTGTATCAAAATGCCATAAAGGAGGACATTCTATTCTGTGTTTTTATTTCATAGCATTTGCAATATAGAAAATATGCTAGATACAGAAAGGCTTCCACATCTGATCTTAAATTATGAGCAAGAGCAAGCCAGATTTTCAAATACCCTGGCTCTAAAGCAAATACATCTTTTGCAATATGTATGCAAGTTTTTGATAGTCTTGCATTGTTGGTTCTGCACTTCTGTGGATATAATTATTTTGAATCTTTTTGGCAAAGATGTGGAATAAAGGGAGAAGGCATAGAGACAGATGGCATTAGGGGAGAATGATATACAAGTAACCAGATCCAATCTAGTGAGATAGAGAAGCATTGAGAAAGATGACAAAAGCTGTGTTTTTGCTAACATACTTCTACAAAGGCTCTATCTAGAAAGGCTTGATGGGGGGAAAAAACTACAAATGAGAAAGAAAGGCAGCATTTCTTGGTACATTCCTGTACCAAGTGAATTTCTCTCTCTTAAAAGAGTTTTTCTACGAAAAGGTTTTTACATTTTGTTTCAAATTATATGTAATGTATTCCTATTTTGTGATAGAGACCACATCAGATATTTTTGTAGTTGCAGCTGAGCCATGAAAATTGTTTATACAATTTTGGAAGAAACATTGTATATTATATATAATTGGAAGAATAAGCAACTTTGTTTTTGTGTACAGGAAGGTTTTATTTGGGATATTCACTTGGGATTAAAGGCACAGGTAAATCTATTATGATGGCTACTAAGTCTCTCCTTTATCTCTTGGCAGAACCTTTGTTATCTGGAGAGACTACGCTGCCTCTGAAGTGTCCTGGGGATGATGTAAACCTCTCACCACTGGCTTCCGTAGATGCCTTGCTTCTGCAGGGCAAGGATGACTTCTCAAGTTTTCTGCCCTCTGAATTCATTGCACTTTCACCACCCCAGACTCAGGACTATCATTTTGGGCTCGAGGAGGGTGAAGGCATCAGTGAGCTCTTTGACTGTGACTTTGGAGATTTCACCTCCTTGGATTTCTGAATATCGTCGGGTTGGGGAAAGGGAAGCGCCACCTGGTCAACTCTACCCCAGCACAGGCGGGGGGATCTTTTTTGCAGCTGACATCTGAATATAATTCCAGGGCTAGTTGTCATCTTCAGGGCCAGTGTGCTGTACATCAGATGCCAGAGAAGGAAAATGGCAGGATGTGGTCTGGCATCAGTGACAGTGGGAGCACTCAGCTCCTGGAAGGGCTGCCTTTTGCTGGCCCTCTCCCTGTAATTGAGGGAGATGGCTGTGAAGCTAATTGCTGCTGTGAATGTTGCAAGCTTGTTTTTGTGACCTGATTGAAAGAAAGCAGGCATCACCTCAAGTCTGCTGTGCCCAGGCCCAGAGTAGTAATAATACTTAGGAATAGGTGAGTAGGGTCACCTTGATTCTCTGGTGCCATGTTTGGAATCTATAGGGATAGTTTTAGAGATGCTGTTGCAGCAGCCTAGTTATTCTTGTTGAACCACTCCTTTCCCTGAATTTCACTTTAGACAATACTTGGCTGTGGGCAGGCCCCTTTTTTATCAGGTGCTTAATTTTCTATGTTGTGAGCAATTTCTCAATCTTGGCTTAGAAAAACACGATGGTCAGAAGCTATCCTTAGAAGAGGGGGCCCCTCCATTCCTTTCTCAGCAAACTGTTTGGGTTGTGTGGCAGAAGCACTGAGCACATTATTGTGAGGGACATCTTTCTTCCAAGCAGTGGTGGGAGAAGGTGACCAGAACGGTACTTCTCTGAACAGTCATTGATCTGAGATGGACTCTTGCAGTCCATCTCTACTTGGTTGGCTGGCATTTTTATCTTTATCTAGGACTGGGAAAATTCTGTATGCTGGCAAATGATAAACCAGAGATTTGCAACTCAGTATCAAAGAATAGTCAAATAGAAGAAAGAAAACCAACTGGATAGGATGGATGATATAATGGGAGCCTTTTGTTAAACATGCTGCTCAAACTAGTGAAAGGTAATGGGTAATTGGATGCGTTAGAAAAGTGGGTGAACTTTTTTTTTGCTCTTTTTAAAAAAATGTTCTGGTTGAAAAGGAGAAACTGGCTTTCAAATATGAGGCACCAAGAATGGTGGGGTGAATTGTTTCTGGATGCCGATGCAAACATATTTTTTTTCCTCGTAAGCCTCACCATAAAGCTTTAAGGAGGGTCCTGTACAGATTATTTATTTATTTTGGGTGTTCCTCACCTCCCACTATGGATATTATTTTGTGGAAAGTCTATTCCCTGGTAGAATACATATATATATCTTGTCTGGGGATGGGATGGGTTTTTATTATGGTGATTTTTTTTTAATAGTGAGGTGCTCAGTCTGCTCAGCTGTCTTTAGGTTTAGAGCAGACAGCCAACAATGCAGAGGGGACACTGCTTGTCGTAGGAAATAAAGTTACTGGAACGTTTTGCTTCAGCAGGAGGAAAGGGAGGATTGCCAGCTATTTTCCATGATAGTAAGGGAGGTTAACCCTACACAGTATTGTCAGACAGCAAGCAACCAATGCCTTTGTTTACCCCTTTCCTGCAAAGTGAAGGGAAAACACAGATTTTTCTCCTTATTATCCCAATCCCTATGTTAAGCATAAGATGCATCCAGAAATCATGGATTCATATTATTTATTTATTATTTATGTGGCTCCATCCAGTGTTCCTGGAAGATAAAGGATAGTGTTAGAGGAATATAAGTGCATGAACTCAACATGTCCAGGTATGTAGAAAGAGACCCTTTAGGTATCTAATTAGAATTGCTGATCTAGCAAGTGGCAGCAGAGAACCTGGGAACAAGTAAGTTGTGGTCAAAGAGCCTTGAATAGTGAAGAGATTCAATGTCTCATCCTATGTTGAGAGAGTATGACTGGTCAAGACAAGTGAACTGAAATGCTATTTATTCATAGAGGATGGACAGCAGGTTCATCTTGTAGAGCAGTATTTCTGAACTTCAATAATTTTAAGGTATGTAAATTTCAACTCCCAGAATTCCTCAGCCATTGTGCTGGGAATTGAAGTCCATGCATCTTAAAGTTGCTGAGGTTGAGAAACACTGCTGTAGAGAAATATTTTGGTATGTTGAAAGGGAGGGTGGGGGAGGGAAACACACACTGTGGTAGGATAAGAGTTTGTGGAAGGAATAGTTTTATTCCAGGTTTATCCATTTTGAGAAGTAGCTTTAGTTGAAGGAATGGGGCTTTAGCAGCAGGTATGAATGCCATCAGCTTGACTAGGTGTTGTTCCTAGTACATCATAAAGCAGTAATTGGTGCTGTCCCTGAGGTGCCTTCTTAGTCCTTTAAGTATTATTTACTGGAACTCACCAAAGTGTGCTCCTACATGTTAGGAGTGTATTTTGCTTTATGGAAAGGTAACCATGACTCGGTGTGTGGCTTTGTGTATTAGTGTTCTTAACAGATGAGAGAACTACTAATGTAAAGCATTGTGGCACCCAGTCCCAAATAATTTAAATTTCACTGGAGCTTTTTTTTGGACAAGACTGAACAAAAGCATCTCTTAACTGGGTCTTCTTCAGGCAACACATATAAATATGCTTCCTCAAATCAAAATTCATTAGGCAGCAGGTGGTTGTATAAACATAGATACACAACATGTTTCTCGTCCTCTCTTCTCACCTTTCAACTCTTTCTCAGGTTGCCAGTTTCTAAAGCTGAATCAAGTTAAAAATTATCCCTGTGTTGCTAGGCTCTACATAAGGAGAAACAGCTAACTCTCTTCAAACATTGCATTTTCCAAGTTGGACATTTGCAACTAATCTGTTCTCAAGAAACTTAATGCCGTGTTCTTGTAGACAGCACTACTTCAGAATAATAGCTGGCAAAACATGTTCTCTATAATCAAGGTACACCTTATTGCTTGTTTCAGATACAAACAGGAGAGCAATTTGATCATATTCACATTAATTACTGATCTCTAAGTGAGCCTTATCTGGATGCCTTCTGGATTTCCTATAACATTAAATGTTAGCTAAGTTGGCTGGGGCTGATGGCAGTTTTAATTCAATTCATCTAGGCACCAGGGTTACAAATCTGGATTGCATTTCTGTACATCGGTAATCTTAACTTTCTGACACGTTTATCTTTTTGTAATGTGGATATTTCCCTCAGTAGTTGCAGCAAACAGAGACAATCTGTTCCGAAGGATTCATTGATAGATTTATACCTTTTGATATATCCATACTGAGCACATCTTGCTTTTACAAGGGAAGACCAGTACTGCTTTGGCTAGCCTCTTTCTGATGCAACTCATACAAAAGTCACTGTAATGTGCCAGATATTTTTTGTCTTTAGTTTACCTAGTGCAGAGTACCAGCCCTTTAGAAAAAAAAAAGTCTGGTTGCTGGAAAATAAGGGAACAGATTCTCTAAAGATCGTGTTGATATTTGCCTACTGGAGTATTCCAATACTTTCCTGAATTGATGTTCCATTCTTACTGGTTGGGAACAAAAATAATAATGCTATAATGCCAGGGCCCAGTTTTTGGATATGTCAAAGCAATAAACCATGTTATATTCTTTACATTTTAGATAATTCTTGAATGTATTTTCTTTGTGATAGTTACCTAGAATGTAATGAGTACAGCATAATTACCTGTGGTAGAATGACAAACATGCCATAATTATTCCTAAATTGTTGTCCTACAAAAGTCCCTGAAGAGACTTCAACAAAATACAGTATACTGTATGGTTCAACAACCATACAGTATACTGTATGGTTCAATAAGCTGAACAGTATTTCTATAATAACAAGTCAGGATTTGAACCCTGTTCTGCTGCCTGCTTGGGATGGGGGTGGGATTATGCATGACTGCATAACAATTTCCTATAGACTTCTCAAGTTTCCCCCAATTCAACAGATAAGATGGCCGCTATCTTCCCTGATAATCTCAATTTTCACTTCTACATTAAAATGCTGTTTAATGTTTTCATCCTTCAACTTCAGCATCACCTGCAACAGAAAGTTATTCCATAATTTTTCAAGTCATGATCTTCACATCTCATGCCTTCTTACCTTACCTCAGTGTGGGTAACCCTCCTGGATAAGATATCGGGATGTTGTTTGAAAGAAGGACGATTTGAGGAACTCCAGGCCTTCTACTTAAAGCAGTGGATTGGAAGATCCTAAATAAACTGTTGAGCACCATTGATAGCTGAGAAAATGGCCAATGGTCAAAAGCTTCAGTCTGAGAAAAGCAATCTAGATTTAAAAAAAGACACAACTTGAATTAAGGATGGAATGGAGAGGTATGTTGCAGGCAACCAATGAGAAGAGCATGATTTATGCAAGTTGGCCTTGCACAGCAGAATTGAACATTCTGTAATGGATTGGAATAGTGACCTCCAGATATTTAACAAGAATTTCTAAGCACTTAAGAATAAAGATCTGAGATAATTTGCTGCTGTTGTGATTTAAATGATTTTTTGGAGAATCAGGTTCATGTATGAACAAGAATGCCTGTTGCACCAGAAGCCTATTACAAGAAAACCCATCTACCCTGCCCCCTTCCTTTTAACAAGGTATCTTGATTCTGAACATGGTGACCATATGCATCCCAGATAATGTTGCTGCTATCGACCTAAGAACCAGGGAGGATTGGAGCTAGAGAGCTCTGGTACCTTAATCGGAATGGGAAGCACTTAGTATAGCTCATAATGCAAATAGTTCTACAAAGCCTTAAAATCTACTGGATCAAAGAAATAAGCCTAGAGTGCACATGATTCTCCTTTCAGCAAACTTCTTCTAGTGAGGAGTATAAGAAGTCCAGTTGGGCAAGTTCTTTTATTAAAATTGAAAGCACAGCAGAGGAGAAGGTGCTGTATTTGTACCCCAGCAAGAGAACTAAGAGTGCCCTGTGTAAGTGATGTGGATTCAAAGCATTATCTGGAAAAGTTGAAGGATCTTGTTGAGGTGCCTAAAGGTTGCTGAGATATTGTTATAGTTCTTAAGGATTGCAACTATTTTGGTAAGTTTCCAGGACAGACACCCAAGATCCTTTGGCAACTGTGTGACCAAATGTGTTGCAAAACCTGCAGCATTTTCCAGGTGCCTGAACAATGAGGGAAGCGCACGTTTTTGTCTGTGCCTATTTTTAATAACAAGCCTTGTTCATGATTGTGCCTTTAGTTTTAATAAACATTTCTAATAATTTCCACTTGATTTACTGTCTTTTAATTATTTAAACATTGCTTATATAAATAATGGTAAGCACTTTGGACCGGTAGGCACTTATTTTAAGCATGTCCTGAGACAAAGCTTCTGCATTCACTACTATGCAGATAACTATTTGACTATTGTTTGCCTAGAAGTTGCGGAATTTACACATCAAAGTAGTAACAGCATCAGTTACCTAAGGCAGATCAAGGTATAGCCAGTGTTGTGCTGCAAGATATCAAAACTGCATAATCCATCAATGTTTCTCAGATTGGCTTCTACAAAGCCTCCATACGGCATAATTCTCTAGAATCTGGTGTATGAGGTGAAATTACAGGCTCTATTTATTGAATTTATTTACCAATTTACATGATTGTCCTTTCAAAATAAGGATACTCATGTGATGTGGAATCAAAACCAATGAAACCTGATTAGGCATTCCAGAGGTTATATATAACCTCCAAAGCACTCAAATCATGTTGACAAAATTTAGTGATTTGGGGGTCAATGCAATTTTTGTTGGGAAGATAAGCAAATTATGGATCTACTATCTTAGCCCCTTCCCTGCACCATGTCTTCAGGATGCAAACTCTTGCTAATTTCAACATTAAACCCTTCAAAATAGGAAAGCCAGGTTCAACAAATGTTGGTCTTGCTCTTGTAATGTCACCAGAATGATTTATACAATCCAGTAGCAGGCCTGGAGAGATCAAGTAGTGGCCCTCAATTCAGAAGAACTATTTTCTACAATAAACTTGTACTAAGATTGGGGAGAAAACACCAAAGCTTCATAGAAACCCATTGTAATAGGTATTACTGCACCCCAGAGGTGGTATTCAGCAGGTTCTGACCAGCTCTGGAGAACTGGTAGTGGAAATTTTGAGTAGTTCGGAGAACTGGCAAATACCACCTCTGACCCTGCCCCCATCTATTCTCTGCCTCACGAGTTCCAGCTGGGTCTTCTTTTGTTGCCCTGCACGGAAAACAGAACTGGAAAGCAGGTTAGTGGGGTAGGGAGGGAATGGGATTTTGCCGTATCCTTCCCTTGCCACGCTCACCAAGCCACGCCATATCCACTAAGCCACACCCACATAACCAGTAGTAAAAATTTTTGAATCCCACCTGCACCCCAATCCCAATACCTACCCTTTCTACTTTTGACTGTCTTGTTGAAAAAGGGCAAAGATTTCTGTCAAAGATGAAAAGCCAAGGCAACTGATAAAGGTTCTGGATATCTTTGGGGGAAGGGGAGAACAAGATACTAATCAAAATAGGGCCAGCCAGAGGTGGTATTTGCTGGTTCTCTGAACTACTCAAAATTTCCACTACCGGTATGCCAGAACCGGTCTGAACCGGCTGAATGCCACCTCTGGGTATGTATCATCATTAGGTTGCCTAGTTTTGCATTATAAGAAAGATGCATTCAGTTGTACGATAGTTTTATTCTGATAAGAGTGGTAGAGCTGAGGTAAATAGTTATTTAACACCATATTATAGCAAGGGTGACTTTCACATATTGTATTGCCTATTAGTTTCCCCTCTAGTAGCCTAATGGCTTTAGAGGGGAGAAACAGGATTATGATATTGATCAAACAAAAGCCAGAGAACACGGTCTTCTAGAGCAGAGGTGGCGAAGGATGGCCCCTTTATGACTTGTGGACTTCAACTCCCAGAATTCTGGGAGTTGAAGTTCACAAGTCATAAAAGGGACATCATTCTGTTCTAGATGGATCGATTGAGGGAAAATGCAACAAGCAATTCATTTGTCATGGAATTAAAGGCTAGAGCTTGTGTTCTTTTTATGTTGAACATTATAATCCATGTATCAGAAAAACAGAAGGGGAAAAACACACCCCAAACCAATAGTCATAACATTGACTAAGTGTCTGTATTTTTTTTCTTTTTTTAAAAGGATCAACAAAATATACACCAGTATTTTTCTGCTCAGTAAAGTGTAGGGTTTATTTATTCAAAGAAAAGAAATGCAGGATAGGCATAATTCCAGCAGGTGGCAGAAGAAGGAAGGAAGGAAAAGTTTTTGAAGCAAGAGAACAAAATATTCCCTAATGCTGATTCCAGTATTTGCAAATGGATTCAAAGCTCTAGTTTAATGTTTCAGTTCTTTTAACTTAATCCCCTAATGCAGGGTTTCCTGCGTTAATTTTGAAATGTAAATCAGGTTATCCATTTAACTCTGTTTTATTGTTTTACTGTAGAAGTCCGGGCATCTTGCATAGAAATCTTTCCCCTTGCCAACTGATTCTTTGATCTACGCACATAAAAGCAATATAAAGTACCGGTAGTTTTTCAGACCTGGCAACTTTAAGATTTGAGGACTTTATGCTGGCTGGGGAATTCTGGGAGTTGAAGCTCACACATTTTAAAGTTGCCAAGTTTGAAAAATACTGATCTAATACTTTTCATGTGCACTAGAAAATGCATCAACAATTCAGGATGAGAGTTTGCCTATAGAAAGTGAGCATTTTCTGTGATTCTAATAAGGACTGGGGGTTTTGAGGGTTCAGTGCCTACCACCATTTGAAATCACAACATAATTTAGCTCTATAGAATCTCTGCAGGAAATGAATCTGCCTATCACTAAAAGTAAAGATTTCCCCTCCAGTCCAATTCTAAGGGTCAATGCTGATGTGTTTCTTAGCTGAGGGATCCAGTGTTGTCCAAAGACATTTCCCTGGTCGTGACTATACACTGAGGTGCACAGAATGCTGTTACCTTGCCACTGAATTGGTACCTATCTATCTACTTGCATTTGCATGCTTTTGAAATGCTAGATAGGCAGGAGCTGGGCTGAGTGACGGGAGCTCACCCCATCACACAGTGCTTGGGTCTTGAATCTGGGCTGTCAGCTTTCCAGTTGACAAGTTTAGCATCTTTAACCATTGAGCCATCATGCCCCCTGCTTATCACCAGCAAGTAACAAATAATGTAAATAAATAAGCCTTCCATGTTTATATCAAATGCCATTAGAAAGAGGACAGGCTACCTAGAACACAATAGGATTAACTATTAGAATGATGATTTATTACAAATATTTTCTACTGTTTTCTCTGTGTTGATTTTATAGATTTTTGATAGTGCCAGACAACTAATTAATAAAGTTTCTTGTTGTTAAATCTCTGCCTGCATACCAGAATTATTCTTTAGCACTGTATTGTAAGACTTTAACATTTCCTTCTTTCTGCCTCTGCCAAGTCAAAAGCTGGTGAGCTTAGCTATTGGTAAGAAAAAGATCGGAGGCTGCTAGGTTTTATGTCTTCAGAGCTAGAGGGAATCATCTTTTGATTGGCCCCACCATAAGTGAAACCTGGCAACAGTTGCATCTAATGGCAACAAATCCAATCTGTTTGTGAACACCTTTAGAATGAATCTAAATTAGGAGCAGGTAACTACAACATCAAATTCATTTTTGTATTATTTTCTTTCCCATTTCCTGCTGTTTGGAAAATCTTACCTGATGATGCTGTGTTGTAGAGCAACAGTCCCCAGCCTTTCTGGCTGGGTGGCCCAGCAGGGGAGGGACAGGGCATAGTTCCCTGTGAGTGGCAGGTGGGCACATGCAAGCATGCACAGCTCGATTTATGTAACCTGTGGGCCCACAACTCGCACAAAGGGAGCTTTACACATGATGCAAATGGTTGCGGCTCGTGTGAGGGGAGCGTCACACACTCTTGCAAGTAGCCGCCGCTTGCATGAGGGAAGTGTTGCACATTCACGCAAATGGCCACCACTTGCGCAAGGGGAGTTTCATGCATGCACATTGGCTAGTCCACCGCTTGAGCAGCCCATTTCCAAACAGGCCACAGCCTGGTAGTGGGCCACAGCCCGGGGGTTGGGAACCCCTCTTCTAGAGAACTCAAAAGATTCACAAGATCCTCTTGTAATTTTAGTTGATCGTAATATTGCCCTGAGCGCTTTGATTGGACATGCTAGAGATTGAAACAGCTGCAATAGATCAAAGAGCTCAGGGCAATATTACAATCAACTAAAATTTTACCACCAAGTTACAGTTCTTCTTTGCCTACACTTGCAACCACTTAGTAGCATAACAAGTTATTTAATTATGGCCTTCTCGATTAATTCCTCCCCATTTCTTGGAAACTTCAAAATAAAGAGAAATCAATTAGTATAATACTGCTTTGTATGGAGATGCAGAGATGAATATAGCTTCCTTTTATTCTGTAGCTGTCAATGGAT
Source organism: Naja naja (assembly GCA_009733165.1). Classification (NCBI taxonomy): domain Eukaryota; kingdom Metazoa; phylum Chordata; class Lepidosauria; order Squamata; family Elapidae; genus Naja; species Naja naja. The sequence continues at coordinate 36,535,991 of CM019150.1, forward strand.
TGCTCATTATTGTTATTGTATTATTTGGCAAATCAATTTTCTTGCTATCCTCTGGCACACATTCATGGAACATAAATTCATCGTCTGTTTACTAAAAATGTCAGAAGGAATGGAGAAATGTTAAGATATGCAAATGCTGGTAAAAAGCAGGACTTGATATGTTGTGAGGAAAAGCAATTTTGAAAGAAGTAAAAATAACTGCATAAAGGCATACTTCTGTCCACATTGTTATATGGAAAGAGAGTTGGGTAGGTCAGACGAAACATCAAAGAAAGTTGAATAGAGTAAGATTGGATACTTAGAAGTATATGTGATAAAACAAAAAGAGGTAAATTTAAGAATGAATAGATGCTGAATGGATGTGGACTGAATACAAAAATGAGTAATCAGAAAGTGAGCAATCAGTATAAAAGAAGAGTTTGTGATAGTTTGGTTATGTAGAGAGATTGAATAACAAATTGTGAAATAAATGTAGAAAGGAAGTAAGGATTAAGAAAGAAAAAAATCAAGGTGGTGATGATGGGATCCTCAGAGAAAAAGGTGAGAAATAACTTGGTAGCCTTATTTAGCAGTTTTCATAACTTTTGGAACTAACACATCTTATTTTGTAGTACATAATTTTTTGGAGCTAAAAGCCACATTAGTCTTTGATTGGCAAGTACAAATAACAGAATATGGTCAGAACAATGAAATACATGTTGCTATTAATTCATTCAAATTACCTATGTTCTGTACTTCTCATATACTTCTCAAGACTGTTTTCCTTCTCTTGTATTAAATTGTTTAATATAATTTTGTAATTATAATTTTAAGACATTTACAACTATAAATTACTAAGTTTCAGATGGAGATGAATTGATGAATAGCATATTTATATTCTGGTTTATTGAAATAAATCGTTCCGTGAAATTCTGGACCAAGACACACCTTTTGTCACATAATTAGAAGGAAAACCTTTTACCTTTCTGCCTGCATCAGTTAATTTTTGTAGTGGCAATATTCTCTAATATTCTCTAAGATTAACTATAATTTTACACTTCCCTTCCTCAGCAAACCAAGGCCTGTGGGGAAATAATTTCCTATGTTTTGTGCAATGATTTTTAGAGACAGATGATCCTGTGGCATGTTCAAAAGATGCACTATGAAATGCAACCATAAATAATGAATAATAAGAGACAGATGAGATGATGAATAAACCACGAGTACTTTGTGATGTACATTCTTTGCTTCAATGCTCTGTCTGATATGCAGAATTGGGAGGGAGAGGGAAAGAGTTATCTACTATAAGCATGTAGATAGTTCCAAAGGTTCTGGAAATATTTAACTTTGCATAGGAATGGGCTCATTTTACTGAATGCATCATTTAGAATGCAAGACATTTATGATTTGTCCTGGCACATTCACAAAATTGTTGGGTTCATACACTGCAGTAAGCATGGCTTATTAAGTATGCTATAGTGATCTAATTCATCCGTAATTCTAGATCATAAACTCAAGGTTACAAAGCTTGAATATGTTGTTGTATATACACACACACACATATATAAAATTCACACTGCACATGAATAGTTACAAATCAAGAATCTCCACTTAATAAAGTAACCCAGATTCTTCCTTTCCTGATAGTGATGGAAATTTCAGTCCCAGTTATTGTCATAACTTGAGGACTATCTGTAACTAGCTCAACCTCTTCCCAGATATCAGAACCCTGTCATTTCCATAGGACCTGCTCAGCCAGGTCCACCTCTGAGTGAAATAAGTGTTTTTATTTAACAGATGTCAAGAACATTCCTCATAGTGGTCCAAGAAAAGACCCCCTGCCTCAATCTCTCCAGACCCCTCCATTTGCTGAAGCAACTGGGTCATCCTAAGCAGGGCCAATTTTGCAAGGAGAGTCTGTCATGTGGATGGGTCTGGGACAGAAACCCTAAAGAGAACCAAAGACTCATAAAATCCAAATGAGCTCATTTCAGAAAGGGGAAAACCTGCCCACCATGTCCAAGAGGTTTTATGGCCCACACATCCACAATCAAATCATAGAGGAAGTGCTCTTTACTGTTGGGTTGAGGGTTTTTTTGGCCTAGTGAACTGATTGTCAAACCAAATCAGATTATATTCCAAAAGACTCACAGAAGTTTTCAGATGTCACTGCAGACCTTTGCTCAAATAAGTAGGCTTGGCCCCAGTCAATACCCAGATGAGAATTCCAAAATAGAAGAAATATAAAATACCTATTATTTGATAAGTATATGAATTAATATTTGTTACAATATATGTGTCTAATTGGTTTTATAGGTGGTAAACATTATTTCCGAAGAAGGCTATCAGAAAAAGGCTATGAATATCTGGACAACCACCAGATGACAATAAAGAGCTATCATTTTCTTATTTCTTATTTATTTATTTTGTTTCCATCCAGTGGTAATCTGGATGTCTTGCAAGCTCTATCTGGCAGCTCTCTTCCACTATATCTATCATGTGAAAACGGCCTGCTATTAGGAACATATGGCTAGGCATATGTTCCATCAATGACTAATTTATCACAGGTATTAGCTTTCATACAATGGGATGTTGCATCCTTATATGCATGCTGTACTTTGACAAAAGGAGAATTCAGATAAAAGGTGCCTTATTTCAGTTCCAGATGTATTGTGTATTGTGCATCTTTTGGACAGTCTGTGTTCTACCATGTTATAAAGCATACTTTATTCAACAAGCTATTTTAGCCACTTATATAAAAAAACCCTACTAAAGATAATAGAGACTATTGATCAACTCCTGTTAATTATCTCTCATTCAGTGCTCTTAAGACTAGACTTCATGAGTCACAATGCCTGGAAGAGAAGCCTTCAAATTATTCATGAAATAATAGATTATCCTGCCCTATAAAAAAAAGGTGTAAGACTCCTCCCTTTTTTTAGAGCAGGATAATTCATTCTTTTACAAATGATGTGGGGCTTCCCTTCAAGCCTTCATGAGAGAATTAACTACAATTTATTTTAGATCAGAGTTTAATGTAAAGGTAAAATGTGTATACAATTAATTCTTCAAATTCCTCTGCAAATATGCATAAACACAAGAATGCCTACTGAGAAAGAAAGTAGCTCCTATTCTAATATTCAGTGGTTATTCCTGACTAAATGCAAACAAGATGTTGACCTTCTGTGAAATATTTGGAGGCCTTCCAATCTTATCTTTGTGCAATACTGAGCTAGCTCATCCCCCCACAGGTATGATACAATCTCTGCTTTGAAGATCTCTAGCAAGAGGCAATATGCCTCTTCTTTAGGCTACATAGTTTAATTCACAAGGACTTCATTAGAGTAGCCAAGTTCCTTTGTATTCACCTGCTCTACACCACATGGCTCTACACCAGCCTAAGAACAGACATGAGTCAAACGATGGAGAGTTTGCTAAAATTAAGTAGGTGCACAGAAGTTGAAATCCATTATCAACCATGGATCTTCCTTTCTAGCCATTTCTGCACAACAGGATTGTTGTAAGGACAATGCATTGTCCTGATGTACCTGAAAAACAGTCAAATACTGAAGGCAGTGTCATGCTGCGGAATCTTTTTAATTCTTGTAATCTAGGCTACATTTGATACATTAAGCCTGAAACACAATTCTCATACTTGATCCCTATGGATCAAGAAAATAAGGTCAACTCAGAACAGAAGAAAAGCAATGAGAATAATTGAGGTCCAGACTGAACATCAAAAATAGCACTGACTGTCCTGCACAGTCAGAGGAGCAAACACACCAGGCATTGAAGCAAGATAGATCAGAGTCTGGATTCCCAAGTTCTTTGAAACTTGCATGCCTCCCCATTCAATATCTGTTTAACAAAATAAGAGTTGGAAGGGACTTCGGAGGTTTTCTAGTCCAGCCTTCTGCTCAAGCAGAAGACCTTATGCCTACTGTATATTCCTATAGGAGACAAATGGCTGTCTAATAATTCCTTGAAAACCTGCAGTGTTGGAGCACCCACAACTTCTGGAGGCCACTGGTTAATTGTTCTCACTGTCAGAACATTTCTTCCTAATTATAGAAGTTAAAGAATATTTAAGGGGCTGCCGCAAAGAAGAGGCACTCAACTTATTCTTAAAGCAGATGAAAGCAGAACAAGAAGCAATGGATAGAAAGTAATTCAGGAGAAAAAACAACCTAGAACTAAGGAGGAATTCCCTGACAGTGAGAACAATTAATCAGAAATTGGAAAAGCATTTGTCTGAAATGGTATAGCATTTCCTGCTGAAGCAGGGATAGGGGTGGGATCCTACCAGTTCTGTCCACTTCTGTAGAACCAGTTGCTCTGAAGAGCAGCAAACATAGAACTGGTTCTATGTTTGGTGCTGTTTTTGCCCACCTGCCCGCCTGGGCTCTTACCTGACCTTTATTTCCTGCATTTTCAACCACAGCTGCTTTGCGCGACACAGCTGCGGTTGGAAAAGCAGGAAAAAAGGGCTTTTCCAACTGCTGCGCACTTGCATGCAGCGCTCCTCAGCTGTCTGGGCAGCTCAGCAGGTTGAAAATTGCACTCGCACGACTCACGCGACTCATGCACGTGCGCGCATGCGTGTGCAACGCAGAGCAACAGAACTGGTAGTTATACCAGTCGGATCCCATCCCTGCGCAGGGGGTTGGACTAGAAGGCCTCTAAGGTCCCCTCCAGCTCTGTTATTCTGTTATAATAAAAGAACTGCCTTTTTTAATGTGAGTCACCCTGTAATACACTTGCCCTTGAACAACCCACTGAAATTGGTGTATTTGCCTCCTTCCCTTCATTAATCCATCCATTACGTATCCATCTTCTCAGTCCAAAAGTTCTTCATTTGAAAATTGTTAAATTTTTAATGCTGATGAATTTTCTACAAAATGCACATCCTAGTGTCTCCTTGGAATTTCAGATCAGAACAAATTTCATTAAAGTTGGGCATCTGGGCAAACAAAAAGAGAGAGAGAGGGAGAAAGAGAAAAAAATGCAGCAAAATAACTATCTATATACACCTAAATGAAAAGTAGATAAATTTAAAACGGCATAAAAATTAAAGGCATAAAACCTGTAAATCTGTTGAGTTAAATAAGTCTTTAAAACTATTCTCTGTAAAATGTATCCATTTTATTTGCTACCTAATGATCTTTAATTGGGTGCACATAAGAACAAGTTAAAATTAAGTGCAGGAAATAAATAATTTTATGGCATGCAATATTAAGGCGGATTAAACGTAGAAAATCTTGGTGAGCCTGACAATTTTTTTTTTAAATCCATGAAGCCTTATGCTTTTGTATGGCTTCAGAGGAAAATCTCTCAACTTGTGCTGAAATAATTTGGCTTGTATCCTTCAGCAATAGATGAAGATCAAATTCCGTGCACCACTCTTTAAATCTTTTAATAAGTGGAGTAGTTCCCCTTTGTGTCTCATAGAAAGGAAGCTTAGACGAATACGAGCCTTGGAATTTCTTCATTCTCTCTTCCTTCAAGTTGCTGAACTAGTTGTGTTTTTTTCTACTAGCTGAAATCCTTCAGTCTCAAGGGTTTTTTTTAATGAGAAGGCTGCTGCTGATTTTATCTAAGCTTCATCCATGTTTTCAAACTTTGCAGGAAGATCTGCTTAGAATAAGATCTGTCTCAAAAACGTTTCCCCAGGAACGCAGCCAAGGTCTTGCATTTCTGCACTGTTCCAAGCAACACTGTTTTCATGGGCTATGGGTTGGTGGGATATTTTTAGAAAGGGAGGGGGGTGAGAGGAGGGAGTGCAAGTGTCAAAAAGGTGGAAGGATGTGGTTCTTCTGTCTCAAAATGCCCAGGTCGTTCTGAGACCTCAGGTCACCACGTCACTTAAAAGGTCAGGGCAGGAAAAGTGTACTTTTAACTTCTAGAGATTTTCCTGCTAGGGATGCTTTTAGAATGTAAATCAGCCATCTGGAACAGCAAACCAAAGTGATTTTCACTCTCCAGATTCTCTGCCTTTTTATGATTTTTTCAATGTAGCGCTCAGCATCACTATATATATATATATATATACAATTATCTATTTGGGGCAGCTAAAATGTGATTTTAAAATAATTTGGTATTTGGGCTTTTTCTTAAAGTTCTCAGATAGATGAAAAATGAGATCAAAGAAACTAATGAATGGACCCAGTGTTGTCAGAGGCTAAGAAAATGATTGAAATCTGCTTACTTCCATTCCCTGCGGATATTTTCAAAACAACCAAGGATATTTAAATTAATGCAATGACATTCATCTCCTTCTGTTGGGAGGAAAAATTATTTATCATGAACTGTACAAAAATGCCTGAATGCAAATCATAGATAGCAGCAGTTCCATTGCCTGATCACCACTTGATGCTCAGCATTTAAATAGGTTTCATCCCGTGCTATTAATCTCTTTAATCTGTTGACTTCATCCTGGGCAGACCTTCTTGGATACAATTGGGCAACAACACAGCAGCAGTATAAAATCTCGAATCCAATTCTCGTGTTACAGCATGAAAATATATGATCTGAGGATTCATTGCTTTATTTATATTTTGTATTTTTATTTTTATTTTATTTATTAGACTTTAAACCTCCCTTTATTATTTTATGGGTAACTCAAGGCGGTGAACATATTTAATGCTCCTTCCTACTCCTGTTTTCCCCACAACAACAACTAACCAGGATGGTCTGAGAGAGAGTGATTAGCTCAAATTCACCCAACTGTCTTTCATGTCACTAGAACTTACAATCTCCTGATTTCTAGGCCAACACCTTAATATTACACACAGTGATGGGAGTCAAAAAATTTTACTACCGGTTCTGAGGGCATGGCTTGGTGAGCATGGCGTGGCTTGGAGGGCATGGCTGAGTGGGCATGGCAGGGGAAGGATACTGCAAAATCTCCATTTCCATCTCACTCCAGGGGGGAAGGTTACTGCAAAATCCCAATCCCTCCTGACCCCACTAACCTGATTTCCAGCTCCGTTCTCCTGTGCATGGCAACAAAAGAAGACCCAGCTGATCAGCTGGGACTCGGGAGGCAGAGAATAGATGGGGGCAGGGCCAGTCAGAGGTGGCATTTGCCGGTTCTCCGAACTACTCAAAATTTCCACTACCGGTTCTCCAGAACTGGCCAGAACCTGCTGAATACCACCTCTGATTACACTAAACTTGCTGTCATATCCTGTATTAACAATATTAATTTTCTTTTGGAAACTCAAGATGAAACACTTGGAGTAGCCCCTTCTTTTATCCTCATGGTAAAGAAGTTTGGAGCAATGATAGTCAATGTTTCAAAAATCACTTGGGACAAGGGGCAACAACAGGAAGCCTTTCTGATTCCATCCTGAAATTTAACCACTATGTTGCACTGGCATGTTAAGATAACAAACAAAAACAACAAAAGAACAAAAAGAAGCATCTTCTCTTGCCTCTTTTGTTTCATTGATGTGCTTTGTAGTTTAGCAAATTAGGCAAAACCAACCCGACAATTGTGCTTAAGCAAGTTGGGGTTTAGAAAAGGGATGTCAAACTCAAGGCTTGCAGACCGGATCCAGCCCTCGTGGTGCTTAAATTTGGCCCATGGGGCTGGCCTGGGAATAGCAAAGAACCAGTCCATGGCAGCCAAAACAGGGTGCGGGGGGCCATGCATGGCCCCTGTGTCCCGTTTTGGCTGGCAGGGTGCTGCAGGAGCCAAAAACAGAGTGTATGTGTGTGTGTGGGGCCTCACACAGCCCTGTCGTGCCCCATTTTGGCCAGCAAAACCCCTGGTTTAGAAAGATATGCAAACCACTAATTCTTTCTTTGGATACTTCCACATAAGCCCCCGTCTCACCTTTCTTATCTTCGCAACAGCTTTGCAGTGTTGGAACGAACAGCCTTCATTGAGGAGTTCCCCACCCCCGCCATCCTATCTTGCCAGATATTGTTCTTTCTGCTGCCTAATGGAAGCTTGAAAACCTGGCAGTCAGCCTAATTCTTTTTTCCCAAATCACCATTTCCTTCTGTGTCAAGAAAAATAAAGTAAAATCTGCCTAGCCATTGTCTAAGGGGAGTGGCAAAGCTACCCTTTGGTGTGAAGTGATAAATGGAGGCAAATGATGATGGCATTGTGTCTCTAGAAGGGCTAGTGTGGGGCAGAGAACCCAGAGATTTTCACTCACGGGAAAATCTTTTCCCTATGGTTGCAGCTCCTCAAGGAATATTGTAAAACTGTTAATCAGTTCTGCTTTCTAAGCCCCTCGGAAGCCCTACAATGTCTGGACATAAGGAGTGAAGACAATCTCAGTTGACCCAGCTCCTGAATCTTCAAAGTTAGGCATAGAATAGGGATGGGATGTTTCACTGCTTTTTTCCTGCATTAACTTTCTGAGAAAAAAACATCTCATTATCCCTGCATGGCTCGGGTCCGGGGTACTTGCAGGAGTGCCTCCTACCAGCATCGAGATCCAATCGCCTGGTACGCTCCCACAGGCAGGCCCTCCTGGGGGTGCCGTCAGCCAGACAATGTTGGTTGGTGGTCCCCCCGGGGGAGGGCCTTCTCTGCGGGGGTGCCCACCCTTTGGAATCAGCTACCTCTAGAGCTGCATTTGGCCCTGGACCTGCGCTCCTTCTGCCGTGATCTCAAGACTTGGCTGTTTGCACAGGCCGGCCTGGACTGAGCAGGGTTGGGAATTTTAATTGAAGGGTATTTTAATTAGATTTTATTATAATTGCATTAGAGTTAATCTGATAAATTTTGTATTTATTGTATATATATTTTTGTGTAAGCCGCCCCGAGTCCCCCCAGAGATGGAGCGGCATATAAATCCAATAAAATAAAATAAATAAATAAATAAAATTTAAGGGGGGGTGGTCACGAATATAAAAATTCCCCCCTTCTTTTCTTATACCAGTTTAAAACTTTGTGAAATGCCACTCAAGTAATTCCTCCCTTCTTCTCCCAGAAATTGCTACATTTCACAGTTTTGTTTATATCTGATACTAACTCTTAGCCACCCAGGCTCATGAATTTGAGTTGTTAGTGTTATGTATGTAGGTTTGAATGTTATTGGTTTAGTTTGAATTGTTCTTGTAAAATGTCAAATAGGATTGGTTTAAATAGTGTGGGAAAACCCTGCACTCTGATTGGCTGGCAACTACGACTGCTGGCTATAAGAAGCAGCCATAGCCCAGCCAAGTCGGGTCCATTCGAGCTGTCGTCACTTAATAAACTCTTCACTGAAGCTCTTCGCGTCTGACTCTTCATGCAAACATAACAGTTAGCATATAAATTGAAACAATAAATAAATAAATAATAAGATATACCACTACTTAGTCAAGTAAAACAAGCTGTACAGAAGCTTGCAGTTCTTCTGTACACATCAGTGGTGGTATGCTACTGGTTCGGTCCGGTTCTGCCGATCCGGTAGCAGTGATGAGCAGCTGAGACCGAACCAGTTCTCTCCGCTGCTCTACTGTTGGGCCCACCTGCCTGCCTGGGCTCCCATACTCACCTTTACCTTCTGCTTTTAAAGCGCAGCTGCTTTGTGTGGCACAGCAGATTTCTGCGTGGCAGCTGCCAAAGCAACAGGGAGAGTGCAGTATGGCAGGAAGTGAGTCGGAACACCTCTGTACCTGTGCAAAGTGCATGTTTGGCATGCGCTTGCACGCAAAGTGTGTGTACGCATGCAAAGCACGCCCACCAAGCCACACCCACCGAACCGGTGGTAAACGTTTTTTGAGTCCCACCACTGGTGCACATGTCTCTTTAGAATTACTATTTCACACATGCAATTCCTCACTTTCCTATACTGGGAAATCCCAGCAAACGTGCTACAGATTCTTGTTTTCATTAGGAGAGAGAATTGAAAATATCTAGCATTTCTATTATATATTTTGTGTAATATATTTTATATGCAACACTTAGACTTCTCTTTGTCAGACAAACCACTTTCTCTACAGTATACAAAGGTATTTAGGGTCTCCACACCCAGGATAAGAACAAAAGAACATTGGTCCACATGTTCCTATCTCATAAAACCATAGTTCAGTTAGGTTTTCTCCATTAACTCTTTCATTCTTTCTTTTCTCTGAATACTTTCCCGTGTTAGCTAAACTCTCCCCCACCATGCAATAATAAAAGTTGTTAAAAAGCTTTTGTTGACATAATGGAAGCTTTTTATAAAGATCTTATATCACAAATATGATTGGGTGGTTGGCTGTGGGGGTGGGAGGAAAGTCACTCAAAGCATGTTATTTGGGGAGGATGAATCCCCAGTTTCTTTTCCATTTTCTGAAAAATTATATTGTGATAATTTCTCTTTTAATCCTCCTTCCATTTTTATGATCTTGCTCTTGCCCAAATCCACCTGTCAGCCCTGTGGTTAGAAATAGATTTTATTCTTCACTCCAGTGTTAAGGCAGCATTAGGTCTTCACAAAAGCAATAAATATGCCAGGCTGATTATATTTTTGTGAACAGCTACATGTTCTAAAGATAACTGAAAATGAAACGAATCTAAGATAATGTCCTTTTTCACATTTTTTTTTCTTTTGGAGCCGATTCTGGGACATTTTTCCAGGAAAATTAGAATTTATGCCATTTCCGAACGTGCAGCTTTAATACCTCTTGCAGATGAGTTTGTACCGCCAATCAGATTTGTAACACCTGGGATACTTTCCATTGAGATATACTTTGCCTAATGCCACAGCAAATGCTGCTACTCATAGCAATCAAAGTGGTGATTGGATTTCACTGAATAATAGAGCAATGTCACACAGCACAGTACTCTATGATGGGTTAAAGTACATGCACCACCTTCCTTAAAATAGAGTTTCTGTTCTCTTGTTCTTTCATCACTTGTTTTTTTTTATTCTGCCACTTTTAGCTGCCATTTCACTTTACCTTCTGTTCACATAAAATCTTCAGAACACAGAGTTCTTGTCCTCAGAACTTTGCTGTCACAATAACCAAACTGCAACACTTCACTACAAATGTGAGCAGGGGCCAAGAGGCCTTCTTGCTGGACCCTTTGAAACTATCCAACTTGTCATCACCCATGGGGAATATAGAAGTTGGGTGGAGGTCACCCAAGAAAATTAGTAAATAAGAGAACGAATTTCTCCAACCTTGCGATCCTTTGTGATACCTCCCTGTGTCACAGCTATTTTTCAAGAGCTGGAGATCTTAATCCCTTAAGAGATATAAGGGGCAAAAAGCAATGAAGCATTTTCCTCTTCTCTGTATATTGGAGCTTCCTTGCAAATTCTTCTGGATCACAAATCAAATATATTAATATTTTTTGTACCTGCAAAATTGTGCTGCGGTAAAAAGAACCCTGGCATTTATGGTCAATGACATCACTTTTGGTGATTCTGAACAGCTCTTTAAGTGAAAGGGTTTCATTTATGCACCATCAACTATCTCCACAAAGTCTCATTTACATATAAGTTTCCCTTGTTGACTTATTCAGGCTGCAGCAATTGAAGAATTGGGATGACTGGAACTTGTTCCTTGTAACTTCGATATGATCCTAACCTCTTTGGGATGACAATTTTAAAAATCATCTTGCAAAGTACTATTTATACTGATGGATATTGTCAGGATGATTATGAATATTAACCAGGAGCCATTTATTTATACATTTTCTCACTCTGGTTTGTGCATGTAACAGCGCCTACAAACTTCTCATTTGCATGAAGCAAGTTTTTAGCTGTGGGGGATGATTGTTTTAGATAATCACATTTTGTTATTGTTTTGGTTCACAGACCCATGGAATATAACAGTTCATGGCAATATGTACTTTATGAAAATAATGCTGTAAATAAATATTTTTGTAATGTTAATAACTCAACACCTCCACCCCTGGGCTGTGGCCGAGGTATACAGTAGGTGTGCATTTGAGTTCATATAGTCTTTACAGTAAATCTTTCATATTCCTGTGAGTTCCAGGTTTTTATTCTATATTCCTCACATCAGTAAAAACTTAAGTAAGTAGAGGCTTGCAAAAAGTGATAACAACCTGGTACATACTGAAAATATTGTATACAGTAGATATTTCCTATTATTTGTCCCTTCTTAGAATAAAGTTAAGATGGGTTAATTAAAAAGTAGCTTGGTGCACAGCATCTGATTTCTCCAGTTATCTGAGTAGAAAGCCTTTAGCTGGTTGGACATAGGTACTAACATGATCAGGCAGTTTGTCTGGAAAATTGTTTTCTGTGTGTGCAATTGCCAGAAGGGACAGTGAAGGTGAGTCAAAAGATGCAAATGCTCTTGTTATTACACTGTTTGCATGATGAGCTGCTATAGCAATAGCAATAGCACTTAGACTTATATACCGCTTCACAGTGCTTTACAGCCCTCTCTTAGCAGTTTACAGTATCAGCCTATTGCCCCAACAATCTGGGTCCTCATTTTCTGACCTTTGAATGATGGAAGGCTGAGTCAACCTTGAGCCAGGGAAACTTGAATTGCTGAACTGCTAGCAGCTGGCAATCAGCAGAAGTAGCCTGCAGTACTGCATTCTAACCACTGTGTCAGTACGGCTCTGGGAATTCCTTGGAAATGATACAAAGAAAACCAACCAAAGAAGTTTCTATTAATCCTAAATAGTTGCACCAAGATAATGCACTGCAGCAAAATGGAAAGTCAATTAGATATTCTCAGCGAGGCATTGAGCAATCTGCTCCTGGAGCCGCCCAGCAGACTTCACCTAAATAAACTGGATGTGGTGGACTCTGATTGCTCTCCCAAAGAGAGTTCTTGTCAGCAATATGCTTTGATTCTTCTGGAAGTAATCACTAAGGGTTACCAGTTGGTGTTTTGTTAAAAAGTTATGGCAGTCAGCACAGCTCCTCAGGGCCAGTTGTTTTCCTGGATAAGTGACTGTGGGGAAAAAAATGGGTCAACTCAGCCTGGCAAGACCGCAACTGATGAAGAGGATGCTGCCATTTCTTGTGCTCCAAATATTTTTAGCAATGTTTTACATAAGGAAGCACAGCTTTTTTAGTGAATTGTTTCCAGGTCATTCAGAGTAAATCAGAGGAGTTGGGTTGAGATTGGTCACTTGTACATTCAGGAGTCACTCATATATATCACTTAAGGTAAAGCCAAGCAGTGTCTGCAAGAGATTAAAACCACCCCCAAGGTGACAGCCACAACTATGCAAAGCCCTCTCCCCATTTTGTGCAGGTAAGAAAATGAGAATGGTTTTGCACATCCAAGTTTCATAATGAACACAAGTCCACTATTAAAGATGGTGAAGCACCATAATAACTGCTTTGCCCTAAATTTCATTCCTAACAGCCAATTTTTTTAATCAACTGCAATCCGTAATCTGTTCCTTATTGTTAAAGGAACACCAGAAAATACATTACTGTCCTAAAATAAGTTGCCACCTGGTCAAAATCTATTTCAGCAGTTCCCAGGAGCTCTGTAGCAACTTACCACATAATGTCTACTTAGAATTTGCTGGAATTTTTCTTTACTGTTGATCCTTAGCAGAACTTGCTCTTTCTTTTGCAATAGGAGCTGCCAGCACAATGATGAATTGCCCTAATTTTCTTCACCCTCTTTTGAATTTTGCAATGCAGAAAAAAGCAAGATCACAGTGTTTCAGTCATGGCCTAGAGATGAGATAAGTCAAACATCATGGAGAGCATTGAGGCTGCCAAGTCGTTTTGGTGTCCTATGAAACCCTAATAAAAAAAGATTTACTTGGGTGTATCCTGCCTTTCTTCTAGGAATTGGAGGCAGCATTCCTAGTATTCCTTCCACTATTTTTCCCCACACAAGAAATATTTGGTACATTGGACTGAAAGTGACAGACCCAAAGTCACCTAGAGACTTTCTGTGACTGAGGATGGACTTGAATCTGGCTATCCCTACTTATTATGGCCCTCCCTTGCTAGCACACCACCCATAAAGTGGCAGACAATTAACTAAGACATTTTGGAGAGATGATTCATCCCTGAGTAGTAAAACTTTACTACAACCTTCCCTAGCAGATCCTTAATTCCAAGGAATTAAGATAGTTGAAACATCTGGAGGTGTGATGGAATGATGGAAAGACTTTGGGAGACTGGCCCCAGAAATGTTGGCAAGAGAATGGGCATATAGGAGGCAGCATAGCCTAAAACTGGATAGCAGAGATGGTAAGGGGCTCAGAAGGGACCCTAATTTCCCAGGCTGTCAAGGCCAGTGGAGGGAGTGGAGAGGAAGAATTGCACTTTTAGACTTGCAAGGTAGTTTTATATTGACTGTGGTCAATATAGTTTTATACTGACACTGTCCTAATTCCCAGTGATAGTTAATTTATTTATATAATAATGGTGAGTTCAAAGCTACTGTCCTGGATGAAACCCAGAGCATCCAAGAGCACACCACTACGATGACACCCAAAGATGAACTTCTGAGAGAATGCTTGGGGCAGCAGCACATAGGAGAGGAAGTTCAAGCAGAGGAAGTGCCATGGCAAGACAAGAACTGGCATGGGATGTACCATCAACAGATAGGCAAGGTGGCAGAAATTGGGAAATCCTACCAGTGACTGGAAAGGGCTGGACTAGAAGGCAGCACCGAGGTGCTCATCATAGCATGAGAACAGGCCCTAAGCACCAGATCCATAGAAGCAGGGATCTACCACACTAGACAGGACCTAAGGTGCAGATTGTGTAGTAAGGCTTCAGAAACAGTCCAACATATTAAGATGCAGGCAGGTGTAAGATGCAGGCAGGAATAGCATATACTGAACCTCACTATGAAGTAGTATGCATATGGTGTATAAGAACATCTGCAAGACCCTTCCAAGTCCAAATGGAAGATTCCAGAGAAAGTTGTGGCACTTCCACAACTGGGACTTCTAGATCCAGATGGACAGGCAGGTATTGACCAATCAACCAGACATCATGGTAGTAGACAAGGACCAGAAAACAGTAGTGATGAAAGATGTAGTAATGCCAAGGGACAGCAATATTAGGAAGAAGTATGAGAAGCTGGAGAAGTACCAGGGCCTGAAGGAGGGACCAGAGAGGATGTGGAAAGTAAAGGCTAAATAGTCTTAAGGGTGGTACACTCAAGCTGTAACTCCTAAACAGGGAGAGTGGCTCCAACAGATCCTATAAACAACATCAGAACTCTCTTTCCAGAAGATGCAATGCTGGGATCAGCTAAAATAATCCACAGAAGCCTCAAACTCCCAGGTCTCTTATAGAGGACTTCAGGATCGAGGAAGACACATTTTTATTTATCTAAGTTTTTATTTATCTCTATCTCATCAATATCTACATCTACATCTAATCTCAGGCAAATCCAGATTTATTTTTATTTCAGGAAAATTAATTTGATTTTGATTTGATTTTGATTTATTTGATTTGTCAATCGCTTACAAGATAATAGGTATAAGTATAAACATAGTTATGAATACATGAAATGGATACATATAAGAAAAATAAAAAGAAACAATAGGGCAGGGACGGTAGACACGTTGGTGTGCTTATGCACGCGCCCTACAGACTTAAGAGCTATTCTACTTTGTGCTCCACTAAATAGCATCTTTTTGACCTGCTTTTCTCTGTTTCTTTTTGATAATGTTAAATTCGGGAAAGGCTGGGTAAGGAGATTGTAGTGGGTTCCCCATAATAAAGGAATCCTCCTAAACAAGACTACAGTATTTGAACTGGTCAGATGGACTTGAAAAGTTAAAATGTAAACTAAGGATTATTTCACAGTTTCTATACATACTTCCATTACATTTAGTCTTTAATGTACAAAAGGAAGGGATGGGGCAATGTTGATACAGGTTGGAGGGAGAGGAGTATAGAATTATTAAGTTTTTAAATAGATATTCTTCCTCACAGTCTCAAGATTTAAAAAAGAGATTAAAGCTATTGATTCCAGGATGAATATTCCAAGTGTTGCTTCCCGAACCATAGAGAAAAGAGAGCATTACATACACTTATTGGTTATCCGTGAAGAGGCTGCCTTCTCAAGAGTTCATACAAGACCATGAGAATGACTATCAGAATATTTCTACCCAGGATTGCTGTGGGCATGCAAGATACATTTTTGGAAATGGTTAGCTCTTGCTTTCTTCCAGGGCTGAGAGAAGTGACCGAGTCTAAGTTGCCCAGCTGTTTTGTGTCTAAAACAGGACTGGAACTCATGATCTCTGGGTTTCTAGTCTGGCCTCTTAACTACTAGGTAAAACTGGTTCCTAACTGGAAATAATGGAGCTGCTTGAATTCTTATAGACCCATTCCATCCACCTCAGAACGTTGCTAACTCTGTGATAATGATGCATGGAAAACTATCACTTTTGCTTCAGTTGTCTGCAAAGAATCTAGCAATAATATACCATTGCTATAAAAAAATATACATATGGATTTTATTTAAAAGTTTCTTGATAAGGTGAATAAATAAACTGTGGAAGAAGAAATCCTAGACATCACTTGTTCCTTTCAGGCAGTTTTGACTATTTCCAGAATGTCCAGTTTGGGGAAGGATCTGATTGAACTTATACATGGACACTACCAAAAGAGTGGGAGAGATTTCCTTAAGATCAAGCTTTTTTTGGAGACCTCCTGCAGCCTCCTGCAAAGATCTCTTGGTTCAGCACAGCTCTAGAAACAGTAGATAGTTCATATTCCTTAAGCTTAAAGAACATAGAACTTGTGGTTGGGGGTAGTGTCCTTGTGGGGAATAGGGGTTTTTTGCCCTCCCCTGAAGGGCCTCCCCCTCCCTTCCCCCAGAAATGAAAGCTCTGGGGAGGAAAGATCTATGGGGAGGAGTTGGGAGGCCTACAGGACTGGAGATTCCGGGGGGGAGGCATTCACGGTCATTGCCCGGGCCGGGTGGGCGGGCTCTATCCCGGTTGGGGGATGGGTCGAGTCCTGGCAAAGACCCCCCCCACGAAGGGATGGCGCGATGGCCCTAGGCCCGTGGCTGTGGCCGGTATGTGAGTGCTGTACCTTGCCTGGATTGTTATGGACGTTATCACCCCATGTGGACTATGGGGTCTATCATTGTCCATTGTCCTTCTCTTCTATTAATGTCATCTTGGCCCTGCTATCATCATTGAGGGCATTTGGCTCATTGCACCATTTACCTGGACTTGGACTTTGCCTCCTCTTTGGGACTGGCCTCCTCCCTTGCAGTGAGAGGGCAACCGGAGGATTAATTCTCCTGCAGTGAGAGTGCAGTGGACTATGCAGGACTTTGCCCCAAGTCACTGTGGTGGCAGAACAGTGACTGGTCCATTTCCACCTGGATCATCGACAGTGGTGAGAGAGCTGCCGATTGTGGACTTTCTCCTGACTTTAACATCGCCTGTCCCTTTATTATATTTCCATCTCCCTTTGTTCCATCTTCCAACTGCCTCTTGTATTGTTTTGCCTGAGATATATTTACTATGCCTGCCTATTCCCCATCGGAGTTATGGGCCCTCCAGGCGGTTCCCCTGTCTGGGATGTGGCCCTACGCTATCAAGAGCTTACCTTAATGACGGATCTTGGGATCCCGAGAGGTGGCATGCCAGGATGAAGGGGCCAAATTCTAAATTTGATAGGAAGGGGAAACTTTTAAAATTTTTAATTGATCGTCTTAAGGGGTTAGGGAGGGGGATAAATGGGTTTTTGTCCAACCCGGTTCGTGGTGGAGGCGGGGCGGCGGGGCTCGGCCTGAGGTGGGGACCGATCCCAGGGTGGTTGGTGTTGGCAAACGGAGAGGCATAGGGCCATATCATGTGTTGGGAGCACGCACCCGCCATCTTTGTGCGGTTGCCTGCTCCGACCCTATGGCCTCCCAGGGGGCATGGGAACTGGGACCCCTGGGCTTAGACTGGTGTATTTTAATGCCAGGTCCGTGGCTAATAAGTCCACCCTCCTCCGTGAGGTAATTGAGGAGGAGGCGGACCTGGCCTGCATACCGAGACCTGGTTGGGCCCAGAGGGCGGTGTCCCTCTGGTAGATTTGTGCCCTCCAGGTTTTCGGTCCTGCACCGCCTCGGGCCCAGGGTAGGGGTGGTGGGGTGGCCGTGGTTATTCGGGAGACCCTGTTTCCAAGGGAGGTCACTGTTCCAGAGATAGGCGGAGTGAGACACTCCTCTTGAGGTGGGGCCCAATGGTCGGGTGGGCTTGCTGCTGCATACCTTTCACCCAGCTGTGTGACAGCTGCCCTACCTGGGCTTCTCGGCGTTCTCTGGGGTGGCGGTGGAGTTCCGGGGCTTATAGTCCTGGGGACTTCAATCTGCCCTCCCTGGGGGGTGCGTCTGGTTTGGCCCAGGAATTCATGGCTTCTATGGAGGCCATGGGCCTGACAATTAATCCAGGGCCCGACCCATGAGGGGGAACACTCTTGACCTAATTTTTGTCTCTGAGCAGTGGCGTAGTGACAGAGGGCAGGCCACTTTTATGGCTGTGCCCGTTCCATGGTCTGATCACTATCTCCTACGGCTGGTCTTCCAACAGGCCCCCCCACTGCTGGGATGAGGAACGCTTAGATGGTTCCGCCCAGGCTTATGGACCCGGGCGGTTCTCGGCGGAGCTGGGGTTTCTTCCCTCTTCCCTTGCCCACAGCTGTCGAGGACCTGGCGGCTGCTTGGCAGCAGGCGCATCGGAGGCTCTCGACAGAGTTGTCCCCATCGACCCCTCGTCGTGGATCCCGGATGGCTCCTTGGTACTCGGAGGAGCTCCGGGAGATGAAACGTCGGAGGGGCTTAGAGAGCAGGTGGAGGTCCACCCGTTCCCAGTCCGATCGAGCCCAGCTGAGAGCCTATATTGGGACTTATCTGGTAGCTATGAGGCGGCGAAGATCTTATCTCTCGCCCTCATAGCATCAGATAACAGCCCAGCCGCCCTGTTTGGGTAACCCGTTCTCTCCTTCGTTTAGGGAGGGGTGGACCCGTTGGGGCAGGGCTGAGGAGTTTGGTCAATATCTGTCGGATAAGATGCTCGAATTGGGATGGGTTGTCCTCTGATTTGCAGTGGTCTGAGGAACGAGATACAGGTAGTCTGGCCAGTATGATCTGGGAGGAGTTCGATTCTGTTTCCGAGGATGAAGTGGACGGGATTATCGGCGTCTGAGTTCCACCACATGTTTGTTGGACCCGTGTCCTTCCTGGCTGGCTTATGCGCCAGGGAGGTCACCTGGTTGGCTCGGGCAGTTGTCAACGCTTCATTAAGGGAGGGTGTTTTCCCGCCTTGAAGGCGGTGGTGAGACCCTTCTGAAGAAGCCTGCCCTGGACCCTACCGTGTTAGACAACTTTCGTCCAGTCTCCAACCGTTTTTAGCGAAGGTTGTTGAGATGTGGTGGCTCAGCAGTTTCCACTTTTCCTGGATGAAGCGGACTACCTGGATCCGTATCAATCGGGCTTCGGCCTGGTTTCAGCGGGACGGCGGCTATGATCTCTGGCTCCATGGTAGACCTCTCCTTCTCGACCGGCGCCTCGAGGGGTTGGGTATAGGGGGCACTGTGCTTGGTGGTTCACCTCCTACCTCTCGGCGATCGCAGTCAGTATTGGCGGGGGACAGAGGTCTACCTCGAGGGTGCTCTCTTGTGGGGTCCCTCAGGGTCAGTCCTCTCCCCTGCTATTTAACATCTACATGAAGCCGCTGGGTGAGATCATCCGTGGTTTTGGGGTGAGTTTCCATCAGTACGCTGATGATACTCAGCTGTACATTTCCACCCGAACCAGATCGGTGATGCCCTCTCCCTGATGACCCAGTGTCTGGATGCGTGCGGATCTGGATGAACGGAAACATGCTTCGTCTCAACCCGGCCAAGACTGAGTGGCTGTGCATACCGGCATCTCGGCCCAGTTTGGAGTGTCCATCTTTGGCCATCGGGGAGTGGTATTACCCCCTGTGGATAGGGCGGAACTTGGGGTCCTCCTGGATGTTCGCCCGGTTGGAGGAGCAGGTGGGGGCCGTCGCCAGGGGGCCTTTGCCCAGCTCCGTCTGGTTAGCCAGCTCGCCCTTTTCTGGACCGAGATGCCCTACGCACGGTTACTCACGCCCTTGTTACCTCCAGACTCGACTACTGCAACGCTCTCTATTTAGGACTGCCCTTGCATACCATCCGGAGACTGCAGCTGGTGCAGAATGCGGCGCTGGTGGTGATGGGAGTTTCCGTTCTCCCATGTTACCCCCTCCTGCGCTGCCTTCATTGGTTGCGGTTGCACTCGGGTGAGATTCAAGGTTCTAGTGTTAACATACAAAGTCCTTCATGACATGGGTCCCCAATATTTAAGGAGCGGCTCCTGCCGACATCGAGTGCCAACCGCCCTGTGCGAGCACATAGGCAAGGACTCCTTGGGGTCCCATCAGCTGGCCAATGCCGGCTGGCGGTCCCCGACGCGAGCCTATTCTATAGCGCCCCAGACCTCTGGAACCAACTTCCCTGGAGCTCCGTCTGGCCCC
This sequence comes from Naja naja, assembly GCA_009733165.1. Taxonomy (NCBI): domain Eukaryota; kingdom Metazoa; phylum Chordata; class Lepidosauria; order Squamata; family Elapidae; genus Naja; species Naja naja. The sequence continues at coordinate 36,556,368 of CM019150.1, forward strand.
TGACCTCCGCACCTTCCGCCATGACTTGAAGACGTGGTTGTTTAACCAATCTGGGTTGTGATTTTTTGGGATGGGATGGTTTTTATGGGATAGTTTTTATAGGATAATTTTTATGGGTTGAATTTGTAGTTGTAATGGGGCTTATTTAGTTTAATTCGCTTTTAAATTATTTATTGTTGTTGTTGTTTTATTTGTAAGCCGAGTCTTCGGAGATGGGGCGGCATATAAGTCCCATTAATAAATAAATAAATAAATAAATAAACTTCACAAAACTTTATGAAATATTCCAAGAGGAAAGACATAACGCAGCATAAATGCAAATCTTAGTGAGAAATTTCAGAATTACTATTTATATAACGTGTGAGGTTAATCTTTGTATTTAAAAATATTTTAAAAGAATATATTGGAACTGCAAGATAGAGAAGATATGGAATATTATACGGTCTGGGAAAAAGTGGTATAATTGGTTAGAAAGTAGAAACAAAAATGAATGTAAATATGTATGTTGACTGAAAGGGAAATGTCGATGTCACAGCACTGAGAAGATTGTATATGTTTTTGTTTTTGTTTTTAAATGTGAAAAAAGCACAATAACAATTATTTTTTTAAAAAAATAAAAATATTTTAAAAGAATAAAGCAACAGAATGCATGCTTGCAACTAAAAATCAGTAATACCAGATTAATTTAGCTGATTTAGGTTTTTTTTATTTTTAGCTAGTTTAGTTTTTTAAATATTTGAGTATCCAAGCATACATAAAGAAATTAGGTAATACTGTAGAGACCACACTTAAATCTGCTTAGATGCTTCCAGAAATACAAAATATTGAATATTCCAGTTTTATTGGAATTTGAAAGTAACAGCAGGCCCCCTAGTGGTGAAGTATTTTTGTTTTTTCTACAGTATTGGTTAAAATATAATCATGTTCTCTGATGTCAGTGCATTAGCTGTCCAATCAGAAATGTATTTAAAGTTGTTTAAATCACTTTCATTACTATAATTTACATCATAAGGAACCTGCTAGAATCTGACTAATTGATGCATTGTAAAAAGACTGGAAGAGAAATGAATGTAATTTGAGTCCAAGTTGGTTGTTGTAGTTAAGGTGCTAGCTGAGAACCAGGTAACTGTGAGTTCTAGTCTCACCTTAGGCATGAAAGCTGGCTGGGTGACTTTGGGCTAGTCTCTCTCTCTCTCTCATCCCAAGCCACCTCACAGGGCTGTTGGGGAAAAAGAGGATGAGAAAGGAGTATTATGTATGTTTGCCACCTTGAGTTAAGATAGAAATTTCTTAAAGGTAACTGTAGCATCACAGAATCATGGAGTCTACACTTTTCAGAGGGCAGCATGCCATCTCACTAGGAACTTAGTTCAACTCTGGAATTGCATTTACAGTTCATTGGAATCAAATCTGCATTCTTGATCACTACTGACTGCTATCCCAATTTTATGTAATAAAATATTTATTCTCAGCTACGAATCTGAAGAAAGAACAAAACTCCTGCTCACTCAGACATGCTATATGGTTTGATAAATTATTGGCAGTCTCAGCAATGAAGGAATATAAAATCAGCACACTTATCTCATACTCTTAGATGACCAAAAGAATGGACTGTATTTTCAGAAGGCATTGTCTCCTAAGAATGAACTTCAAAGCTCACCCAAAAGCAAATGTTTGCTTATAAGGGCAACTTCCTGGCAAACGCAGAAGCTCATAGTCCCTAAGGTTTTTGCATCTTCACAAGCTATAATTTTTAGGCTGTTTTTCTTCTGGCATTATTGATTAAATGGCCTTATCTCTGCAACAGAAAGTTAAGTTTGACAAATTCTGTGTTAAGTGATACTTACTAACCCTTCAAAGATTGATAGGACTGAGTAAGTGACTGGTTAGAGTTGGGACTATTGTCATAATAAAAACAAGCCTTGATTCTGGATATGAGATAAAGCAGGTACTCAAGAGGGAAATCATCCCCATGAATGTCTGAACCCAGTCCATAGACTTGCTGTGGTGAAAATATGTACTAGAACAGGGGTCTCCAACCTTGACAACTTTAAGACTTGTGGACTTCAACTCCCATGGTCTTAAAGTTGCCAAGGTTGGAGACCCTTGTACTAGAGGAACTGTGAAAAAATGTCAATTGTCTATGCAGATTCTTCTCTATACAATAAAAAGTCCACCTAGTAAAGCATTTTGTCTTCCTTTCTTTCCATGTTAGGTACAGTTATCCCAGGACTATACTGTATAATGCAAAATAAAAGGATTTTATACTTTTAAGCAGGACTTGAAGGACTGTTTTTATTTTATCTATAGTATTGATATTGGAAATGTTCCAAGATAGTTTAACCATTTGTGGGTTATCTCATGAGTAGGAAATCCCTTTCTTACTATTTTTGTGATTGAAATATGATGTGTGTGTGTGTATACATGTTACTACTCATAATGCAGTTCTTTTTATTCAGGATAAAAACAACAACAGGAAACAGTAAAAAAGATCTAAAACTATAATAAACTGCCCTGTTCTCCTGGAAATACGACCTACGCTGAAAGTAAGTCCTAGCTTGATTTCTACACATGTGCCCAATATAAGCCCTACCTCCCAAAATAAGCCCTAATAAAGAACCCACCCACTCCATAGTTCATGGGTAAAAATTAAGCTAGGGTGGGGATTGGGGGTGTGTGGAGCTGCCCTACTACTTACCTTTGGACAGTTGTAGCCAGGCCCCATGGCTCTTCATGGGGTTGGTCTGTTGAAGAGTTCACATAATTCTTTGTTAGATAGAAAAGATATATTTAGATTACCTGCATTAGTCCTAGATATGCCCCATTCCCTGTCTCAAGTTTGGCACATTTTGGCCATTAGGACGTATTATCCAGCTGCATAAGTTGATCTTTGCACAAATAGCCTTATCAGATATATTAGGAAGTATCTGTTCAGGACATAGTAATTAGCATCATCAAACACAAGTTGGTTGCACATCTGTTATTTCCCCCTTCCCACTTCTTGCCTTTGTTATCCTTTTGTATGTATGCATCTGTTGGTGCAGCATCCTTAATTGTTTTTCATGCTCAGATTATTCAGTCTTTCCTCTTTTATCTGGTGTATTTATATCTGCTGCATAAATTGTTCTTCTCCTAATCTTTTCTTCTTTGATACTTTTTCAGCTGAGTGGCATATATGGGCATAGGTCTATTGCAACAAACAGAAGCTCGGCCTGTAAATCCTTACACTAAATCCTCCTCTCTCTAAAGACAAATCTCTTGCTGAGTCTGCTGCTCCAGAGTGATGATGAGATTCTAAGAGGAAACTTGCCCGTCAGAAACCCTGACCAATCAGCGCAATCTAGGGGAGGGGTTTTAAGCATACACTGAAAGTTGCCTGGAGGCTGGCAAGAGCATCTCTTCGGTGTTCAGTAGTTGCTGTTTCCAGCTCTTGCACAGCAGCTTCAGCAGCTAACCATCATTGAATCCAGGGCAACCAGTGGGGCAGGCAACTTTCTTGGAGGGAGAGAGAGATCAGAAAGATCAGTGTCGGTGTGAAAGAGTTGGAAAAGCTGTAGCACGAAGATGATGGCATGTACAGAGATGTTGACAATGTGTTTGCTCTCTGCCAAACATGCTTACCGCATGAAAGCCACAGAGACCCCGCAGCACTATGACAAGGGATTAGCAATTTTTCACGATGTAAGTAGTTGCATAGTGCATGCTTTCTATATTTTGTTCATAGAGTGATTTTAACTTGTCAACAGTATCTGTATATATGTATATTTGACCTGCAGTTCTTCTCCCCAGTAATTCCCATTCAAGCTTTCTGAAATGTTGTAGCATAGAAATCTGATTTTTTTAAAAAAGAACTTATTAAGCATAAAGAAAGAAAGCAAACAAAACTCTTACATTTCTGCTTAGAAACTCTCCATTCTATACTTTTGCAGCAAAATGTGCATCTGTATATACAGCACAGAGATTACAAGCCAGGAAAGTCAGAAATGGAATATTAGAAAAGGGAGGTAAAAGAATTCAGTTCCCATCTTTCCTATAAATATAGTCTATGATTTTGAGTAACTGCTGGTTGATAGAAGGGCTTTCCTTCCTAAAATGGGACTGTGAGTTCATTATGTCTTCTAGGTCTGTCCTGAAATAGTTCAGCTCCATTCATTTTTGCTCCTCATCTTCCTGCAACTAATTTATATTTCTTTCTGACCCTACTTTTAAAACAGAAATTATAAATAAAATCAAATTTATGCATTTTCTCATATGCTGTAACCCCATATTAATAAACGTGATTCATAATAGAAAATGGGTGGACCTTGATAGAAAGTCATGAAGTATTCAGGTTTCATTTTTGACAAGTGGCAGGGTGTTTAGGGCAAAGGTCTAAGGTGCCACTCCACAAAATTTCCTGTCTTCATTTAAGAATAAAACACATGATTTCATTGTCACTGAAAGAATGGCCTTTCTAAGGGCTGACATACCAAATTTTAGATCATTTAACTACTTAAGGGAGAGAAGGCCTATAAGGTTATGATTTCCAAGATTAGAATTACCTCAACCTCTGCAGATAATTAATACCTACATTAAAATTCCTTTCTTTCTGGAAGTTTTTGTCACACAAATCTGTGTTACCTTGAGGTTCCATCTCAGATGTTGCCCAGTTTTTTTCCTGCCCATTTTATGATCATTTCTGTGAGTTATTTCATCCCTAGAACTGCTGGCACAGAAAAGGCAATAAGGACTTTGTAAAGCTTTGCAAATTTTCAAAGTGCTTTATGCGAAATAATCGACATGCTGTATTCCTAGCATTTATAGATCACTCTGGTTACAAAAGCTAGGTTTATAATACCAAGCTAGGGAAAACCTGCAAAGTATGGCTTCTGAATTCTTTAGAAGAATTCTTCTTGACTCCTATGATGGGCAGACAGATGGACAACCTCTTTTACACAATTTCTTTCCAGTATTCCAATAGTTTGGAAAGGATAAAAATGTGCATAACAATAAACATAAAAACTGAACAACTACAAATCACCAAGTAATAACAGTTGTTGTTCTATGTGATGTTTTCAAGTCTGAAATATGGTTTGGGAAAATAATGTAATGTGTTTTACTTATGTGCTCTTTATATCATCATCATTACCATCATTATTGTTGATAAAATTTCTATGCTTGTGTGTTTCCCAGAGTCTGCAAGTTACAAAACTGTAAGATACATACAGAAATAATACAGATAGTCCTCCACTTACAACCAGTTGGGTGATCAAAATTTGGACACATGGCAACTAGCATGTATTTAATTTAATAACTGCAGTAATTCACTTAACTGTGGCAAGAAAGGTCATAAAGTGTGTCAAAACTTACTTAACAACCATCTTGGGCTCAATTGTGGTTGTAAGTTGAGGACTACCTGCAGTTGTCATGTATGATAAAATGAATAATGATATAAAAGACTTTTATGCAGTTAATACATTTACTCCATAATAGTATAAGGATGGCTTCTTTTCCTAGCCCAGACATAGAAGAGTTTGCCTGTATTTTACCAAACTTTCCTCCTAGCCTGTTTTATCCTTGACATTCATGACCGAGTAGACATTTCTGAAAAGACCAACTTTTATTAAAATTTGCATGAATTCGTTTATAATTCCATCTAGAATCAGAATTCTGTAATTGTGTGGATGTTTAGCCAAACCTGGTAAAAATTTCACCAGAGAACTTTAATGGGAAAGTATCACAAATTCAATGAGAAGAACATGGTGGCACCCTCCATTTTCTCTTCCATTAATATGCCAAAATATAATTTTAGATGGGAGTTAACATGTTAAAATAAGAACTCATTCTTTCATCAGTTAGTGATAATTACTAGTTAGACTCCTGGTGAGCTTTGCCTAGGGTGAAAAAAATACTTTTTGCTAGGTGTTTAATTTTAAGCTCCTAATAAAATAAGATAGAACATGTAAGCTTTAAAATTCTTCTGCACTCATATTTAAAATAACTATATTGTGAACATTTGACAAATACATTTGCAGCTAAGTTGTTCAATTTATCACTATATTGCTAAATCATTATGTTTCAAACACTTAAGACATGTATTGTTTTACTTGACTAAGTAGTGGTATATCTTATTATTTATTTATTTATTGTTTCAATTTATATGCTAACTGTTATGTTTGCATGAAGAGTCAGACGCGAAGAGCTTCAGTGAAGAGTTTATTAAGTGACTACAGCTCGAATGGACCCGACTTGGCTGGGCTACGGCTGCTTCTTCTAGCCAGCAGCCGTAGTTGCCAGCCAATCAGAGGGTAGGGTTTTCCCGCACTATTTAAACCAATCCTATTTGACATTTTACAAGAACAATTCAAACTAAACCAATAACATTCAAACCTACATACATAACACCCCTCCCCACTAGGTTCAGTCCATACCAAACCACAACCTATCTAATGTATTCTTTTAAATAGGTGGGGCTCTTGTGTGTACGTTGAGACTTCGTGGTTCAGAAGTTTTAACATTGTCACCCAGTGAGAGGAAATGTGTCTGCTGACATTTCCCTACTGGGACTTCCTGTGAAAGAAGACCCTGTTTGATTGTTAGAATCTGGTCTCTCCTCCCAACCCATCTCCAGCCCAATGTCAGCACCCAAGTCAGGTAGTGATGTACAATCTTCCACTTCTAAGGATGGATTTTGGCATTGTGACAGGTTTTGGAGTGGTTCCTGTAGTAATGGCTCGTTACACATGGGGTTGATTCTTGCTTGCTGATTTTCCTCCTGCTCCTCCCTTCCCCTAGAATTGACATCAGGTGAGGGAACTAGAGAGGAAGAAGTGCGATGTTCCAGAGAGAACCTGGATCTAAGTTGATCAATGTGCCTGCTCCAGAGGAGTCCATCCTCTGTTTGCACCCTGTAAGAACGAGGGCCTGTGATCTGAGTTATCTCAGCAGGAATCCACAAAGGTTCACCCATAAGGTTCTTAGCATAAACAGAATCACCCACACTGAATGTGCGAACTTTGGAAGTGGAATCTAGTGGTGCTGGGTGCGTAAGTGGGATGAAGGCGGTCAAGGGAAGACCTAAGTTTCCTACCCATCAACAACTCTGCTGGGGATAAGTTATTAGATGGGTTAGGAGTGATGTGCTGAACACTAAGAAGTTTTCAACTTTCTCAGTGATGTCCCCAGGACCCAGTTGCTGAAGCTTCTCCTTGGTAAAATGTACCATGCGTTCAGCCCGGCCGTTAGCGAAGGGTGCCCAGGGGCAGTAAGGGCATGTCTGATACCCTGTTGTGCTAAATAGGATTCAAAGAGGTTGGATGTAAATTGAGGGCCATTGTCAGAGACAAGAACATCAGGTAACCCATGGGTTACAAAAGTTTTCTGAGCTGCTTGATGACAGCATCAGTTGTGGTGGATGCCATGGGAATTACCTCTAGCCATTTGAAATATGCATCTACTATAATAAGAAAGGTGTGCCCTCTGGTAGGGCCAGCAAAATCAATGTGAATCCTGGACCATGGGCCCCTAGGACATTCCCATTCCTGTGTGGGGGTGTGGGCAGGCCTGACTACCTGACAGTTGGGACAAGATGCAACCCAGTTTTCAACCATTTTGTCAATACCTGGCCACCATACATAACTCCTGGCCAATCCCTTCATCCTTACAATCCCAGGATGACCCTCATGTAACATTTCCAAAACCTCTCTTTGCAGTTTTGCAGGAATAACCACCCTGTTACCCCACAAAATACATCCTCTTAATACAGATAATTCAGTTTGCCTGGACTTAAAAGGTTGGGCAAGGTGAGGTAGATCTTGAATAGGCCAACCTTTCTTAATCCAGCCTATAACAGAAGCCAACACAGTGTCTTTGGCAGTCTCTCTGGCAATTTCAGCAGCATGAACTGGAAGCTTGGCAACAGTTTCTAGGAAAAAGGTGTGTGTTTCAGGTTCAAAGTCCTCCTTGTGGTAAGGAAGTGGGGAGCGACTCAGTGCACCAGCATGTCCAATGTCCTTGCCAGGCTTGTGGATAAGTTTGTATGAATAAGCAGCAAGAAATTCAGTCCACCTCAGCATTCTTGGTGACAGGATAATAGGTGTAGGCTTGTCTCCTGCCACAATGCCTAACAAAGGTTTGTGATCTGTAACAATGGTAAATGTTCTCCCATACAGATATTCATGAAATTTCTTAACAGCTGCAACAACTGCCAATGCCTCCTTGTCCAATTGGCTGTAATTCCTCTCTGCTTTGGTCAAAGTGCGAGTAAAATGCAATAGGGGCTTCTCTCCCACTGGGAAGCCTGTGGCTCAAACCCCACCACCACTCCAAAAGGGGATGCATCACAAGTCAGTACAACAGGCAAATTCTCAGAGAACTGTATCAGTACAGCATCAGACGTGATTAGTCTTTTAATACTGTTAAATGCTGATTGTTCCTTCCTGCCCCAGACCCAAACAGACTTTTTATCAAGTAATCTGTGCAATGGTTCAGCAATGGTTGCCTTTTGAGGTAGGAACATGTGATAAAAGTTAATAAGTCCAAGGAAAGCTTGAAAATCTGTTTTGCATTTTGGTCTAGGGGCTTCTTTGATTGCTTTAACCTTGGCATCTGTAGGGTGTATGCCATGCTTGTCAATCATGTAGCCCAGGAACTCAACCCTGTCAGTTTTAAGAGTGCATTTTTCTTCCTTGACTTTTAACCCCGCTTTCCTGAATCTGGTAAGGACTTCTCTGAGTCTTTCTTGTAACTGAGTGTCATTTTCAGCAGAGATTAACACATCAAAATAAGGCACTACCCCTGGCAGTCCTTGGAGCATTCTTTCCATAAGGCTTTGAAAAATGCCTGGTGCCACGCTTACTCCAAATTGTAACCTTTTACATTTGAAAGCACCTCTATGAGTCACAATGGTTTGGGCCTCTGCAGTGGCATCATCAACTGTTAGTTGTTGATATGCCTGGGCCAAATCCAATTTGGCAAAGACTGTACCCCTGCCAAGTGAATGTAACAGATGATGCACCACTGGAACTGGATATGCGCTCTGCTACAGCACATGGTTCAGTGTCCCCTTATAGTCCTCACAGATTCTTACTGACCCATCAGACTTGACTGGTGTGACTATGGGTGTCTCCTATCTGGAGTGGTCAGTGGGCTCTAAAACCCCTTGAGCTATTAATTTGTTTAATTGTGCATCAATTTTTTCCTTTAAAGCAAATGGAACCCTTCTGGGCTTTAAACGAATTGGGGCACCTTTGGATCTAGGTTGAAAGTGATAGGGGTCCCCATATACTTGCCCAATCCTTCGCTGAAGACCTCTGGAAACTCAGACTTCAAGGCCTCCTCCCATTCAGAGTTGCTCACGTGATTGATGCCAATCACCTCGATGCCTAGTGGCTTGAACCACTCAAGTCCCAGCAAGCTTGGATCCTTGCCCACGATGGTCAGGGGCAAGCGTTTGGTGTGGCCTTTAAACTTCACGTTGAATTCTCTTGTTCCAACTACTGGAATCTTGTTCCCTTGGTAGTCTTTAAGAGTCAGTGCTTGCTTCTGGAAATGTTTCTTCTGAATGTTGGGAAGTAGCCTGTGAATAGTGTCCCATGACACCATAGATAAATAGGAGCCTGAGTCGACTTCCATTTGGCAAGGCCTTCCTTCAATGAATACCTTCACATGTACTTTTCTGCTTCTCAAGGGTGAAGAATGACCAATGGTGATTGTTTGATGAGTTTCATTCTTTCCATTTGCTTCTGAGTTGCCCATTTCTCACTGAAATTGTTGGGCTTGATTCTTTCTCAGGAAATTGCTTCCTACTAGGTGGAGTTCTGGATGATTTGCAGACTCTTGCTAGGTGACCTTTTCTCACAACGTAGGCAGATGGTGTCTAAAACTTGCATTCAGTGCGGGGTGGCCCCCACAACCTCTGCAATAAAATTCTTGCCTCCTTTCTTTCCAAGGTCTTTCCTTTCTTCTCCATTCTGAGTCTATAAATTCCTTCCTCCACCTCACTACAGTCTGAATCAGAGTCTATTTGCTGCAATGGTTGTTGTGGATTTTTCCACATCAGAATGACTTGAGGCCTTGTTAATTTTCTTCATGGCTGCTGCTGAGGACTTGGTTGCTTCGCTGAAACAGCTTCCTCTATGGCCTCCTTAAACGTGATCTTAGGTTTCATTAGTAATTTGCTCTGTAAGATCTTATCTTTAGGCCTAGAACAAACCGATCATGCATGGTCTTCTAAGTTGGTAAACTCAAGCACCCCCAATGTCCTTAAACTTGCCATGAAGTCTTAACATTTTGGCTTTCCCCTTGATCCAAAACTTCGTGTGTGTCTCTTAATGAGCGATACTATATGGGGTGTAATGGGCTCTTAAAAGCTTTTCTAAATCAGGCCATTCCATTGCCTTCAAGTCTGCAGCTCCGCCACGCCGCCATCTTGAAGACTGCCGGACTGCAGTCGTGAAAATACCACCCTCTTCCCTCAGGATATTGCAGTCGTTTCCTTCCAAATACATTTGAAGTGATCCGATACGATTCCCAGTCTTCTGCCACCGGATCGAACGGGCTGGGGGTGTTCAGCGCAACCATCTCGCTCTTCTGCTTGTCTTCCGTGTCGTCTCTTCTTCAGGGAATCCACCTTTCGCCAGTGTTATGTTTGCATGAAGAGTCGATGAAGAGCTTCATGAAGAGTTTATTAAGTGACTACAGCTCGAATGGACCCGACTTGGCTGGCTATCGGCTGCTTCTTATAAGCCCAGCCGTAGTTGCCAGCCAATCAGAGTGCAGGGTTTCTTCCCGCACTATTTAAACCAATCCCATTTGACATTTTACAAGAACAATTCAAACTAAACCAATAACATTCAAACCTACATACATAACATTTTTCTATATAAATAAATGTAGGATTGAATTTGATGTATATTTACCTTGAAATTACTCTTCCTGTATACAACTGGAATTGCTTTCCAAATGAAAAGACCTAGCATTATACTTTTAAGAATTACAAGAGTATAGTGATTCTAACAGTCCAAACTTTTGTTAGTACAGTATCTTCCTCACTTGTGAGCACAAGGGGGAATCAGTTTTTTGTGGTTGATTCCATGGATACAGATAATAGTTTAAAGCCTTGTGTCTAACTCCACAAATGCAAAGCCCATTTTACTCTACCGTTGGTTGCATCAATGCTGTGAAGAATTACCTATTTTATTTTAGAATCGCCCTCTTTTAGAAACTGGTTTAACTTTATAATCGAGAGGTATCAGTTACAAAAATTTTGCTACCCATTGAAGCAAGTTTGTCACATTTTGGTATTTGGAGCAAATTAAATCAGATTTCTGTTTGAAAATGCATAGAATAGTTTCTTCTTCCATATAAATGATTTAAAAGTTGCCTATGACAATAAATATTGGGCAATAGCTACTGTAAATAACTTAAGAAATGGCTCAATTTTAAAAAGAAAATAATTTTAAGGAAGCAGGTAAAACATAATAACAAACTATTAGGAACTATATGTATCCACAGACAAAAGAGTACAATAAGCTACTTAATAGATAATTATTATTTCACCAAGTAGTATCCCATTGCAACAAAATTTAAGTTAAACGTTTTAGATGTATAGCAGATGGTCTCTATTGAGCAGTTTCATATTCTAGAAATTTCAGGGTTGGAAAATGAGCTTACAATTCTACTAGCTGGATAACCATGCTTTGTGACGAAACTATGTGATCAGGCTAGGTGATTGAAACACGTAAGGGTTTCCTTTCCTTTCTCCTTTCCATTCCTATCTATCTATCTATCTATCTATCTATCTATCTATCTATCTATCATCTATCTATCATCTATTTATTCAGCAAAAGTGTTGTAAAATACAATCCTCCAACTGTTATTCCAATTGTCATGCTTTTTCAGGAGACAGTTGGACTTTCTGGTTTTCCTTTAAAGATGTTTTGTTTTTCATCCAAGGAGCTTCTTCAGCTCTGACTGGATGGTGGGTGATAAAAATACTACAACCTTTGATGCCAAAGTAGCTTCCTGTTTGGAAGCGTAGTTTGCATCCTTTTAGACAGTTGTTGAGGCAACTTGGAGGTTTGTCTGTGTCCTTGGGGCACCCGAGTGGTGCAAATGGCTGTGGAGTTACTAAGGTAAGGGAATGTGAGGTAACGGAATGTGAGGCAACTGGCAGTTGGAACAGAGTTCTTTTCAGGTGGAGAGGGGAAGTAGAACTCCTTAGCTTCAGAGCGTATTAATTACTGTATTAAGAAATACTAATGGTCATTTTGAAAAATCCTTCTTAGCGAGCACCTAGAAGCCAAGAGGAACATACATGCCAAATTTCAAGTTTGTAGGCTTTACGGTTCAGCTGCATGAGTGGTCTTTCACTTTTATATATATAGATACAAATTTAAATAGAAATAAGTCATCTGAATACATAGACATATCCCTGTGAAATACATTAAATTATCTTACTTGGCTAGAAGCAGAAGTAAAGTTGTGGTTATTAGTAACAGTTGATATAATAATCACTGTAGCATTTAGGAACAGAAGGCATTTAAATAATTCTATTCTGTTCTGTTCTATTCTATTCTATTAAAAAGATTTAAAGGAATTTAAAGATATATGGCATTTAAAAATTAAATTCATTAATTTAAGTCTTATCTCAAATACAACATTTCAATATCTCAGAGTTATATTTTCTGTGGTACAGAAAGATCTTACAAAAACATAATATAAATAAGCTAACAGAAAGTTAATATACAAATTAAAATAACAAACCATTAATTAATAAAATTAACAAAACACAGTGAAATATCAGTGAAGAATAAAGGAATGCTATTGAGTCAAATGGAAAGAATTGTTTTTTTTTAAATGGAAGACAATTTCTAAAGAAAGCTCTTTAAATTATCTATGAGAAAGAATTATCTTCATTGACATAATGGAAGGGCAGCCATGTACATCTATGGTGGTTAAAAAAAACTAAAGGAGTCTAGTTGTACCATTTCAGACCAACAAGTGTTATTAAAAGTTTCTTTCTTTTTCTTTTCTTTTCTTTTTTCTTTTCTTTTCTTCTCTTTTTCTCTTTTTTTCTTTTTTCTTTTTAATGAGCTTCAGTTTACTTAATCAGAAGCAGAGTGGCTAGATCAACGAAGGATTTAAATTAGGGTGCCTAGAGATGGGCAGGAAAATAGGTTAAACATCTTTTTAACTTTTATTGTCATAGTGACTGTGAGAATGCATTATACTAGGCCATAATGAGATGTCTTTTGGGTTGGGTCTTTTGGGAGTTTCAGTCCAATACAGTATACCAACAGAGGGTTAGGCTATTTTATTATCTAAAACTGAAGAGATAATAATGGCTATTGAAGGGATATTGTCTCTTGGATTAGGATGAATTAATCCATTCTCCCCATGTTTGTAAGATAACAAGACAATTAATGATAATGGGATTATACATACTCCCTTTGTTGAGGCAAAAGTATAAAAGGGATGAAAATTAATAGAATAGCAAAGAGTCTATGACGATCTTAGGGCTTAGGAGCCACGGTGACACAGTGGTTAGAGTGAAGTACTGCAGACTACTGCAGGCTACTTCTGCTGACTGCCAGCTGTCTGCAATTTGGCAGTTCAAATCTCACCAGATTCAAGGTTGACTCAGCCTTCCAGCCTTCCGGAGTGGATAAAATGAGGACCCAAACTGTTGGGGGCAATATACTGACTCTGTAAATTTCTAAGAGAGTGCTATAAAGTACTGTAAAGCAGTATATAAGTTTAAGTGCTATTGCTATTGCTATTATAAGAGGTGTGCTTCCAAATGTTTTCACAAAGGAAATTCACTAGCTATATATGTGAATTTTCCTTGGAATGGGAAAACTTTGTTTTGTGGACAATTTGTTTTTGGAAAGGTCCAGAAGCTATTTCAGCGGTTACTTATGTTATCACAAGGAAAACTCAAATATTGCTGAATTCATGTCCATTTCCACAATGTTTTCTTGGCAGTAAGACAGATATAATGTGCTTCCTTCCAGGATGTCTTCTTAATTCTAAGTCTAGTCTACAGCTCTGAAATTCTTATAGTGATTTTCTAAATTCAAAACAAGTCCAAACACACTTAATTTTGGGAGGATTTACGGAGATCAGTTAGATGCTACAAACTAGATGAGAATATTCTTCAAAGATGACAGCCTCTCTTAATATGGCTGTATTAAGCTATTTTAGCTATTTATCAATAGTTAAAATATTATAATATAAAACAGAACCAGTTTAGTCTGGTGGTTAAGGCTAGAAAACAGGAGACTGTGAGTTCAGGTTTTGCCTTAGCCAAAGGGTGACCTTGGACCAGTCACTGTCTCTGAGCCTTACCAACCTCACAGGGTTGTTGTGGGGGAAAATATGAGGAGGAAGGTATGTTGGATATATTCACAATAATAAAGGTTATGATTCTTAGTAAACAAATATATTCAAGTAATTTCTTTAGGAAACAATTTCTATTTTAAATTAGAAAGATCAATTAGAATAACAAGTAAAATGCAAATTAAACACACTGTAGAAATTAGAAATACAAAAGACAAACAGAAGAAAATATTTAAGCCCCAGCTAGGGTTCTTGTGTTTTTAATGTTTTTTTTTTATTTGTTTTGCATGGCTATCATGAGTGGAAAGAATAATTTGCTAGATAAAGACTGGGTTTGTGCAAGGTGGATGTGGGAACACAAAAGGTTTTTAAATTAAAGTGGAAAAAGATGCTTGAAGACTGTGGAGATTTATTTCCTGTATGCAACAATTGGAGGAAAAGAGTCAACAACAGATAAAAAGAGATAAAATGCATGCACTCCTACTTGACAAGGAAATTGGTCTGAATGCATAGGGAAGCTTCAGAGGCACACATTTCTTTAGAGATAGAAGACATGGTTCAAAAGATTAGTTTTCCTAAGGATCCTTTTCAATCAGCTTTTTGGAACACTATCTGGCTCTCTTGCAGTCTGTCAAACTATTAAGGCTTCCATAGAAGGGCATTTTGTGGCATCTTTCTCTAGGACGCTGGAAGAAAATAGAAAACAGAGCTTTGCTCTCTGGGGCATCCATTTCTGCTTGTCTAAGAAGATGGATTTTCCCAAAGAGAATAAGTGGATGATTGTCCAAATTGTTGGACTTGAGTGACTGCAATTATAGAACTCACAGCAAATTGCAGCACAGATTGACTGGCTTCAGTCCACCAAAATAATGCGCTAGAATAATAATGTCAGTGTTGGGAAAACAGTATTAGCTGGAAGTATTTGACCAACCCATTAACTAAATATTCCACTTTTGGATCAAACTAATACATGCTCACTTATACTGAGGAAGATGATCTGGTAGACTCAGTACCCTGTCATGCACACATATTCAGCCCAGATAAACCATTGGTGAAATCATATTTTCAAATATCTTCCGAAATCAAGATTAAAGGATAATACTCCTTACACGATGCACAGCTCTTGTCTTTTAGAATACAGAAAGTCACCTGCACATATTTCTACTTTCCTTTTACAGACTCAGAATGAGGGCAGAATTATTTTTCAACTTAAGTCCAATCATTTTACTTGCATATAGAATGTAACCCTCATAAATTGGGTGCTCTGTGACAGTAAGTTTGGGATTGTATTTTGTTTAAAACATATTGGCCATATGATCATCTTCTTGCCTTAATGGATGCATCTCTTTTTCTTTTAAAATGTGTCCAAGTCACATTCTTAATGTTTTATATAAAAGGCAGGTACAAAGTCCTGATCGAGAATATAATGTAATCTGGGGACTTGTCTCCTACAGAAAGACACTCAAATGTTTATTGGAAATCACAAATTTGGAGCCAAAGAGCAGATTTTGGAGAGAAATTATTGGGAGGCTGTAGCCCATATCATCTCCCCCTTTAATGCTCTTTTTTTATAAGGGGCATATGGCTTTTGGGTTACAGCTAATATCTAGCTCTATACCTGTAAGTAGGGGGAAATGCTAAAGGTGGTAGGGTTGAAGCTGGCAGAGGAACAAATCCTATGGGGCTTGTAGGAAAAGGGAGGTATAAACATAATGTTTCTGTGCACTCTCTTCCAAGACAAGCCGGCATGACTCTACCACGACCTTTGCTATCAGCTCTCAACTTGAGTTCCCATAGAATAACAGAGTTGGAAGGGGACCGTGGAGGTCATCTAACCCCCTGCTTGAGCAGAAGAGTCTATTGACTTTTACCTGCTAAGAATAATCTAGATGGGGGAGAGGTAAAAGAAAAGGAGGCATACAATCATTGAGTAAGTGCCAACTTTAAGGGAATGACCTGTTTGCCCATATTGCACAGCACATGATACAATGGGACATTGGCATGGCAAGTCTAGATGAAGCAGGAGAGGGAAGGGTGGAAAAGTTGACAGGAAGATGAATGCCAGGGCTATCCAATTTCACCAGTGTGCAGCAGCTTGACTCAGATCTAGTTAATGAAGCTTGTACAAAGGAAGCATATTACTTTGCTGCAATTAATCAGTCTACATGATTATCTTGCTAATTAGCACTGAACATCTTGCATTTTGGCTAACATCCCCACTATAATGCAAATTATGTTTGTTTCTTAAGCAGATAGATTCTTGGAAGGTAAACTCTGCTTTTTAGATTAAATGAAGATGGGGGAAGGTCATACCCAACCTATTGCACACATATAAACATACCAATACACATGTGTGTGTAGATGTTTAGGTACATGTGTATACACACACACACACCAGATACACACATCTCATAATTAATGATATGATTTTGCTATATGAATTGCTTTATAACAAAAATAGATGTAATTGTTGAAATAAATTTCAATTGCAAGAGTACCTCAGCCCAATATCAAAGCCAGAGAGCTCCATTAAGGTTCTGTAATGAATGAAAACCTTTTGCCTACTACTGTATTTATGAAATTCTTAATGTGGGGCAGTCAGTAAATCAATCCTTTAAAAGACTCTAGTAGAATAGTCAGGACACTAATATTAAAATAGAATTTTCCACCTTTTGCTTACAAATCTACGTTTGATTCTATCTATATAATGATACCAAATTTACATTTATTTTATGTATGCTAATGAGATACCACATTTAAAGTATACTGAAATGGAAGAACACAAATAATAGTTATATAGCTGAGTCTGATTTGGAAGAAACATAGCTACTTGTGATGCTCATATTAATTCTTATAAGTGATAAGTAAAGTGGGCTTTTTGTATTGCTTCAAAAGTCTGCAAAGCCAGTTTGGTTACAGAAGAAAAACAATGTCAGTAATATTATGGCAATTATTGATTCAAATAGTATTATTTAGATACATGGTACTTACCTTAAAAATAATACTTGCACAGAAAAATAAATCATACATTTTCTGCATACCAGCTTAATGTGTCATTTGCATTCTTCTCCTGCAAACAGACCTTGTGAAATAGGAATTCTGATATGTTCTTAAGAAGCACAAAACAATTTTTAGATCATGATTTAAAAATGATTGATAATTTAAAAATGGGCCCACCTGCCCTCATCCGCAAAAGCAAATAAACAAAATAAAGAAAAAATAAAGATAACCTGCACTGATAGAAAACAACTCGCTAGCCAAAAGGGTGGTGGAGGCATTGAACATAACCTATAACATATTCTTAACATTTTAACTGTGCCCACCAGCACAAAAATGTTGGAAACACATGCTGTTAGCCATGAAAAGATTCACACAAAAGAATTAATCTCACAACTGTTGTTTTGCTAACCTTTTTAAAAGTCCAAAGAACCACAATTCCCCAGAAAGGCCCTGGAAATCAGGGCTCTGGCCCTGACATGTTCTTTGTTAAGGTAGAGGAGCAAAAGAAACTTCTCACCAGTCTAAGGCAAGATGCTCTGAAGCCAAAGTCAGCCAACTTATTGAGGGCATTGCAAGGAAAATCTCATAGAGGAAATCACAAAAATTAATAATCATTTGACTTCTCAAAATATCCAGATCAATTACCTGAGACAGATACCTCACTCTACCAAAGGTTCAGCCAGTCTTGCTGAGAAATAAGTAAGCTCTTGTTGCACATGTTTAATGTGACTAGGACATTATGACCGGATAAAGAAATTTGGCTAGCATACCTCAATTTTCAAGAACTTCCAGATGCAGAACTATTCTCATTACATTAAATACTAAATCATATTTAAACCATTAAATAAATATTAAATCAAAAAGGGCCTTGGGGGTGCAGGCTGTTAAATGCCTAGCACTTACTTCCAGCTGCCTGCAATTAGTGCAGGCTCGAATCCCACCAGGCTCAAGGTTGACTCAGCCTTCCATCCTCTCGGGGTAGGTAAATTGAGGACCCAAGATTGTTGGGGGCAATAAGCTGACTTTGTAAAATTGCCACTTAGTAATAAGCAGACATATACAATGGAATGAAGGCTATTGCTGAGCACATTGGGTTGTATCCCAAAAATTGTAAGCCGCCCTGAGTCTTCGGAGAAGGGCTGCATATAAATGTAATTAAAAAAAATTACTGGAAGATTTCAGATTACTGGAAGTGACTTTTGAACTGTATTCAAGGCATCTAGTTGTGGTTATGCAGTATGGACATCTTTAAAAAAACAGTAAAAATTTAAGGAGATTGGAAATTCAGAACTTAGAAGAAACAAATCATCTAAATTAATCTGTAGTTTTATCAATACCGCCCTGGCCCTCTTTTCTTCTCTGCTTCACTCACAAATCCTGCTTAACAGACACAAATTCAAACAACTGCTAGACTTTAATATCCTTCAGATATTTTTTTAGGACAGAGACCTAAGAAGCTTCCATATATCAAGTCAATGCTGATCCCTCTATCCTGGCCTTGTCAAGTGACTGCTGGTGACTATCCAAGATTTCAACTGCATTTTTCAGCTGTATCTGGAGATGCCAGAGATTAAACATAGAACATTTGACACTGAAAACATATACTCTACCAGTGAACTACATGACAGATTTCACAGAATAACAGAGTTGGAAGGGTACTTGTAGATCTTCTAGTTCAACCCTCTACTCAAGCAGCAAATCCTATACCATTTCAGACAATTGGTTGTCCAATCTCTTCTTAAAAATCTCCAGTGTTTCAGCACCCACAACTTCTGGAGGCAAATCATTCCACTGATTAATTATTCTAACTATCAGAAAATTTCTCCTTAGTTCTAGGTTGCTTCTCTCCTAGATTAGTTTCCATTCATTGCTTCCCCCTTTTTTTGTTGCAGCCCCTTAGATATTGGAACACTGTCATCATTGGGTGATGACAGGTGGGTGGCTCAGGCTGTTAATTGTCTACACTTTAGTTCCAGCTGCCTACAACTGCTGTAGGCTCGAATCCCACCAGGCTCAAGGTTGACTCAGCCTTCCATCCTCTCGGGGTAGGTAAATTGAGGACCCAAGATTGTTAGGGGCAATTAGCTGACCTTGTAAAAATGCCACTTAGTAATAAGCAGGCATTTACAATGGAATGAAGGCTATTGCTGAGCACACTGGGTTGTATCCCAAAAATTGTAAGTCACCTGAGTCTTCGGAGAAGGGCGGCATATAAATGTAATTAAAAATAAAAAATAAAAAAAATCATGTCACTCCTAGTCCTTCTTTTTATTAATGTTAATAATTAAAAATCGATTCTTTTTAATCGTAACTTGACAAACCAGCAATAGGGCCGGCAGAGTGTTTCTTATTTTGAAGATCAGCAGAGAAGATTTATATAGAAGAAACTCATAAATACACTTGCACACAGAGAGACTTCTTCATCTATAAAGTGGTGAAATGTGCCAGTGCTGCTTTTTCTCTTTGCAAATTCTTGAACCTATGTGACCTGGTTACTTCTATGGCAACTTCTACTCTTTCCCGTAACTGTGAACATGATGCTTACTGTGCCTGGAAAGACGTATTTGTTATCTCTAGATGTATTTTGTTTCTTTGCAAAGAACTATGAACATTGCAAAAGAAAACAGGCTTATAGCAGGCAGCAGGTGTTATTGCTAAGCAGCAGGAAGTTTTAGAGGAGGTAGTAGGGTTACCAGGGGATAAAGGAACTGGCAGACCTGTTCTATCTGATGTTTCTGTTCCTATTATTACCAGAATATAAAATGCATCCTGATCTTTATGTAATGAATGCAGGCAAGTTGGGGACAGGTAAATCAGATGTTACAAGAGACTGTTCTATACAGGAGTTACTTGTTTTTACAGGTTCATCTTCTGCTCTTAAAATTTACTATCAGGAAAAAAATCAGAAGTCAGAACTTACTGTTCTTCAGAACAATGAGACACGGTTAATTTAATCTGATAGTTTGACGTTGATGTTTTGGTAATAAAAAACTGTATACCATTATACAATGAACACATTCTATTTAGCAATTGAATTATGCAGAATTCAGAGAGTTTGCTGTTAAAGGGCACACAAATTGAAAGACAGCATAAATAGACATCATAGGAAATGGAAACCTACTAGGGATGGGAGAAGAGAGTGGAAGCCTATTTTTTTATGGGAACCAGAATATGGAGACAGTTATAGAAATCCAAGTTATAGGGTGGGGATCATTATCATAGTGCCAATGAATCTTACAATGTCTGTGACACTTAAGATGGTCTCTGTGGATCCTGAAATATAAAGTGTAGTTTTAATTAAAAATATTAAGAATCTAAAATAAGAATTGCAACATTACATGAGAATTTAGTATTCACAGAGGAGAGCTAGAGCCATTTCAGCCAAGAATGAAATGAAATAATTCCAGATTTTAGCAATCTGATTTCATAATAAGTTGACCTGTTGTTTGAATTTGATAGATTCACAACACAGGCCAATTTATTATTAGTTTCCAAGCTGGTTGTATGCGTTTTTTCCCCATGATACTTGCTTTATCAACATTACTCAATTTGGGTATTAGCTGGGTCATTAACGAAGTACATAAAGCAAAGCCTGCTTCAAATTAAGTTCACTATCCTAGTAACAGCTCAGACATGCTGTGTAGTTGCCTTCTGGGATGTTGCTGAGGTTTCTCACTTTAATCTAGAACTCTTGCTTTCCCTGGAGTTTTCCCATTCAAGTGCTAAACAGATTTTTAAAAATTGTAGAGGATAAACTGTTTTGTTTTTTGTTTTGCTGGTGCAGTTGGAACATAAATACTAAAAGCATTCAGTTGGTGAGGAAATGAGGAACACGTAGGAATGTCAGTTTTCTGATTTCATATTCTGATTTCATATTTTACCCTCTTTTTCTTGGATGAGGTTCACACATAGTTTTAAGCAATCCTATGAGATCTCAGGGTTTTGCTCCTGAGAATCATACTATTTTGTGTAAGAATGCTGAAATTTCTCAAGCTGTTACTTTAAATCTGGGGCAGGAACTTAAGAGGTTTGGGTGTATGATTTTGCATGGAATTGATATTCTAATCATTGTTACATTGTAAGGTCAGCTTAGATGTTTATGGACTTTGCTTTGAAGTTCTGAACATCTTGAATTTAAAAAGATATTAGCATTTCCATTAGAGTGAATACACTGCCACTTTCTCTTAAAGCCTTTAGGTTTTCCTGAAGTGTTTCTAACTTCAGGCAGAGATTTATAACTGAAAATAATAATGCAAATAAATATCTTTCAGCATTTGGTTGGACTGAATGACTGGAAAAAAATATTGTATAGAGCCATTTTGAACATATTCTATGATTGAGTTAGAGAAGCAGAAAAATTGGCATTATGAATCTAATACAGGAATTTGGCTTTCTGAAGATTTCGTTCAAGTAAAATGGGTTTTATAGTTAAGGCAAGACCTTGGGGGCTGAGAAGGGAACCAAGTAGAGCTTCAAAACCTTTGACCAATGTGTTTGCCTTCATTCCCTATCTAGAATCATCTGCCTCAGATGGACAGATTTAGGAAAATTAATGAGTATAGAAACAAATCCCTGTGTCTGAGAAGCTGTCTGATAATATTAATGTAATTTCCATCTAACATGCCCAAACCTTAGGGAAAAAAGAGGTATTTATATTTGTTTCTTGCTTGGAGACCAATAAATTAGGTTGGCAGTTTATTTCATGTACCCTGATTTTGGACATTTCTAGATAGCTTTATGTTTTTTGCAAGCAACCTTTCTCATTTATTTTTCTTTGTCTTTGCCTTGATTTCTGTGAATATAAATGAATTATATTTAAGATATAAAGATGGGTTTTAGGAGACTTGGTACTTATGTATCTTTGGTTAGGAATTAAAAGGTCTATGGAGGAAGAGTATATCCATGAAATTGACAACAAGATCAGTCTCAGTGGTGCCTCATGAACAGATTTAGCTATTTAGTTGAGATGACCTTTTTTTAATTGATGGTGATACTGTGAAAGTAACACTGTCCTTTGAATAAGCTATCACTACAACTTAATCTTTGCTAAAATGAAAACTTAATTTTAGTTATTGTCTTACACTGCTATAATATCCTCTTACATATATCTGACAGAAATCAATCACATTATTCAACTTAACAACTTTCAAAATACTGTAATATTTTTCAGGAGATAGGAATGGATAACTGGATAGCTAGATGGACAGGCAACCAGACAGACAAACAGTTGATAGAAAATAGGTAGGTAGGTAAGTAGATAGATAGATAGATAGATAGATAGATAGATAGATAGATAGAGTCATGTCCATGTCAGAATCTGATTCTGAGGGGGAGGCCGAGCAGCTGACAGGGAGTGGGAGTGTGGTTCCATTGGCTATGGAAGAAACTGGGGAAGGGCACAGTCCAGCTGGGCAGAGCAGGGGAGAGTTAGAGCAAGGCAGAGGGAATTCAGAGGAAGACCCAGGCCCACCACCTCTTCATCCTAGGGCAGGCAGGGAGGAGTGGAGAAGGGAGCAATGTGAGTTGCATGGCTTACGAGGGAGGAAAGGGCCCTAATTCCCTTCATTAGCTGTAGCTAATGTTTGCCCTCGGAAGTTGTGGGAGAGCCATCACTTGAGACTCTCAAGAAGAGATTGGACTGCCATTTGTCAGAAATGGTGTAGGGTCTCCTGCTTGGGTGGGGGGTTGGACTAGATGACCTACAAGGTCCCTTCCAACTCTGATTATCTGTTACCTGTTATCTTGGACATGATTCTATGAGCTGGGAACACAGTGTTTAAAAAGGGAGTTTGCACACAACAACTTATTGGAAACAAATCATGTATTATCTTTTTTTGTTAAAGATTATCTGGGTTCCTGATATCTTCCCAACTGTGTGTGTTTTTGCTTTGAAGTCTGCAATTCCTTATCCTGCCCTGTCCAATTAATTGCTGCAGCGTGAATCTTTTTTTACAGTTTATATGTACTTTGTTTTCGGACTGAATTTCCTCCACTTAAAGACTGTTGTTGGGAGAGTTTTTTCTCCAGGCGAGGATAACTGGACACTGGGGGCAAATTTGGAGGTATTAAAGGGACTTTTCTTACTTATGTGACTGTGTTGCTTTTGTGCCATGCCCCAGGTCATCACAGATAGATAGATAGATAGATAGATAGATAGATAGATAGATAGATAGATAGATAGATCGATCGATCAGGCAGGAAGGCAGGCAGATGTGATTTTGGATCAGTGTTGTCCCTTGGTTCACAGTTTTCTTGGTAACAATTTTAAAAATAATTTGCCATTGCCCTCTCTTTGGGGATGAGAGAGAGTGACTGATCCAAAATCACTCAAAAGTTTTTGAGGAACTTCTTTCTGAGGAAACACCGTTTTTTTCGCTGAATGGTTCAACTTATGCCACTTTGTACCTCATGCTCCTAAGATCCCGCCCCCCCCCAATCTCAGGATGCAGCATATAGAGTCTGTCTTGCTGGCAAGTTCAGGCTAGGAACCAAGAGTCATGCTGGGTTGATGCTGACTCACCCTGTGTTATCTGAAGCAATAATTCTGCCTTTTGAGCCACTCTAGTGGTGATGAAAGTTCTTGAACAAAATCCTGTTCATCATCACAGAGATGTGTTGGCTCCATAGGGAAGAAGAGAATGGATGGAGGCCAAGAGAAGACTAAACAAAAATCACTTTTGCAGGCATGTCAAGCTGTCTTCCTTAACCCGTGAGCAAAAGATTAGCCCTGGGATAACACAGGCATTCTAAAATATAGCAGCAAATTAAAATAATATCAACTGCTAAAACATCTAGTCAGGCTCAGGCAATGTCAACAACCAAAGTGCTTTTTAAGTGCAGCAGCAGCAGCAGCAGTAAAAGAAATCCTGCTTCTGCTTTTCCGTTGTTCCTTCAAATTGTTCATATCAATTCTTTCTTCCTTACTGCAGTTCTCGAAGTATGTTTTTAAGCCGACTAACAATGTGAAGTCCTGATAGGTCAAAGCAGATTGCAGAAAATGTTGGAGTAGAAAAATATCCATCAGGGAACACAGTTCAGTGTTCTCCTTGCCACTTCTCTCCTCAAATATGCTGCAGAAGGTTGTAGATTTAATCCCTGCTACTTTCAGTGTGGCTGAGAAGAAACCCTGCCTTAATACTTGAAAAACTGTTGCTGGTCAGTCTCAAGCAAAATTGTATCAACCAGCTATTTTACTGCAAAGCAACTTAGAAATAGAAATAGAATAACAGAGTTGGAAGGGACCTTGGAGGTCTTCTAGCCCATCCCCCTGCCTAGGCAGGAAACCCTACACCACTCCAGACAAATGGTTATCCAACATCTTTTAAAAAACTTCCAGTGTTGGAGCATTCACAACTTCTGGAGGCAAGTTGTTCCACTGATTAATTGTTCTGTCAGGAAATTTCTCCTTAGTTCTAAGTTGCTTCTCTCCTTGATTAGTTTCCACCCATCGCTTCTTGTGCTGCCCTCAGGTGCTTTGGAGAATAGCTTGACTCCCTCTTCTTTGTGGCAACCCTTGAGATACTGGAACACTGCTATCATGTCTCCCCTAGTCCTTCTTTTCATTAAACTAGACATACCCAGTTCCTGCAACTGTTCTTCATATGTTTTAGCCTCCAGTCCTCTAATCATCTTTGTTGCTCTTCTCTGTACTTTCTAGAGTCTCAACATATTTTTTACATCGTGGTGACCAAAACTGAATGCAGTATTCCAAGTGTGGCCTTACCAAGGCATTATAAAGTGATATTAACACTTCACGTGATCTTGATTCTATCCCTTTGTTTATGCAGCCTAGAACTGTGTTGGCTATTTTGGCAATGGCTGCCCATTGCTGGCTCATATTTAAATGGTTGTCCACTAGGACTCCAAGATCTCTCTCACAGTTAGTACTATTGAGCAAGGCACCACATATACTGTACCTATGCATTTAATATTGGAACACTGCTATCATGTCTCCCCTAGTCCTTCTTTTCATTAAACTGGACATAAACTTCTTATATTTATTCTGTTCCTTTGAGAACATCCATTTTGTAGAGGCTTCCACCAGTGAGGGCCTGCTGAAGAAAATAATTGCTTTGTTCCTCATAATGTAACAAAGCAAGAATAAATATTTTATCTTGAATTATTTTAGGAGGAAAGGTCATTTTGATGTGATGAAGCAAAAGCTTATCATCTAGTTAAGCTAATTCTCTTCTTCTTTATTAAGCCTGATGGGCTCTTACTACTAATGAACAGAAGAAATTCTAGGAAGAATTAGGAAGTGTCTCAACCTCTTATGTAACTCATTATGGGAAAATTAAAATGGAACCAGCACTAGTGAGTGCATTTGACAGACATTGATTTAAATTTGCTGGAGTCATCATTATTGGCTTTATTTCCTACAATCTGTATTTCCCTGCTCTTAGAATCATGGACAGTGCTCCATCTAAACCAAGAGTAATCAATATAACTACTCTGACTCATGAACTTCTATCTTTTAGACCCCCTACCCTCTGCTGCTAAAATTCAGTGGCACAATCACTAAAAATTGACAGAACAGTTTGTTAAAATTTGGGGATGGAAAATTGGTAGGCTTACCATTTACAAAGAAAGAAAGCCACATTTCTGTTTTCCCAAATCCCAGAAAAAAGTAGAAAAACCTGGCTCAGCTCATGTTCTTGATAAAAGCTCTGTCACTTTGTATTATTGTTTCTTCCACGTTACCCTTGTTCCCCCAAGCAGTCACCAAAAGATGGTCTACCCCTGATTTAGCCCAGCAACATATATACATTTTGATATGAATTTTCCAATGTTTCAGGCAAAAAAACCTCTTCCAATCCTCTCTGGAATCTTTGGTAGGTAAATGCATTCTATGCTGAATGGGGGTCATCCCCCCATTTTACCCCATATGTAAATTTTAGCCTTCAATGTGTAAGCTCAGCTGTCCATTTACTTTTATGTATACTGTCTTCAGCTCGTTATATTTACAATTATGTGCTAATAAAGGAAGAAATATTTTCAGTATTGCAGTGAGGAGAGGAATCTGTAGCCATATATTACTAAAACACTATGTGTGCTTGTTTATAATCTTCAGTTGGGCAAAATGGTGTGTTATGGGAGTAACAGATTTTGAACCAAGGTACCTCAAATACAGCGAGAATGAAATTTGAAGAAGTTGTAGCTGTATCAGTACCACCACATGCCTGTGACCAGCTACAGTCATGTAATTGTCATTTCCAATTGTCCCTGAGACCTAAGCAGAAATAAGTCAATGGGGAAGCTGGCAGGAAATGTAAATTTATTTGTGGTTGCTGATGCTCTCTGCCAACTCCCCACCAGCTAAGTCTTGGTTTATGGGAAGCTGACAGGGAGCATTGGCAATGGGAAAGCTGGCAGAGAAAGTTGTAAATTGCTCAAGTAATCCTCCCCTACTCATGCAACAATTCCCAACCCCTCTGCTCCCATGCTGCATAGCTACTCATGCACTCTTCCTGATCTGTGCTGCATCTGCACATGATCAATCCAGCACCTTTTGCACATCTTCTTCTCTAACTCTACAGCACCTCTCATGCCTCAAGGTGCACCCCATTCTCGATTCATGCTGCATCAATGCATGGCTCCATTAACTTGTGCAACACCTCTCACACACTCCAATGCACCCTTCCCAACCTGGGTAGCACCTCTATGTACCCTGCTTTCCTGACCTGTGTGGCTCCATTATTAATAAAGCTGTTGTGATGCCCACCCCGCTCTGTCAAAAATAAGATTGGCAACTATTTCCTAGACATGAAATCAACAAACCTCTCTCTCAAGCTGAATCTTCTTGATTAAGTATGGATCAATGATGTAGCCAAAGATGCTCCAGCCCTTCCCCTTATGGAGATCATTTTTAAACCTTTTAAAATCCAAATTGGAAACTGGAGACTGGAGTCAGAAAAGGCGCTAACGTGATATTGTTTCTGATCTTCTAATTAAAGATTAGAACACTGCAAGAAGCAGGAAGACCTAGACTTGTGGAATAGGATGGTTGAGACCTCCCACCCTTACTTTTCACCCTATAGGTTCAACCCTGCTACTGCAGAAACTCGGAAAGTTGTTTGGCCAAATATAAATGCATTTTAGCAGCACTGAACAAATTAAATTGCAAAGCTCTTGTACACAGTTGGGAAAAGTTGCATTTCCATTCTTACCAGTAGCCATATGGCTGGTGCTTGCTAGCTAGTAGTGTGTGTGAGTGATCTTTCTCTCACACACTCTTTCTTTCTCTCCCTCTCTCTCTTCCTCTCCCTCTCTCTCTCTACCTCCATTCTCATCCCTATCTCAGTCAACTATGTTTATCTTACAAAATCCTAGAAGACGGGGGACATGTATAACAAAGATATCAGAGATTATTCTGGCTTCATTCTACATACATTTTTTATTTATATTGCTTTAGTGTTTAACAAAAACTTTCCATGCCAATTTCCTCCTTCTTCAAATTCTTTAAACATGGAAGGATTGATCATGGAGGTGACTATGCAGACTTTCACATAATTGTGAATAAATTTTTGCTTTTTCTTCATGTCATTCATATTTAAATTTAAATTAGAAAATTAAAAAGTCCCCAAAAATGTATCTTAATTTTTATGAGAAAGATTTGTGGCTCTATGCAGTGAGAATAGTTTTTTAAAATGTTCTCTAAAAACTCGATTCTTAGCAAATATTGCCACCCTCTGCAAATGCTCAATTGTTTAGCTGGGGGGGCTAATACTGATTCTTAAAAGGGAGGATTTCAGCTGTCACTTAGTGGCCCATTTAGTGATCCATTCTTACACATCAATTCTAGTAGAGATAACTATTATTAAGTAGACTTTGTTCTAAGGGAGGTAGTAGAATGGCAAGTTATAATTTTCTAGTCAGAATTTATGCCTATATTAAGAAATGCAATGACAGCTTCCTTCTCGTTGATTTTTCTACCTCCTTGTGACATCCAGTCCATTATCTACCGAAAATCAGACAGAAGGAAAGTAACAAAGAAAGAGTCCTGCACATCTCATTGTTTGTGCACTAATGAAGCTCAGCAAACAGTAATGTTCATCCACCAAGAATTCGTGGTTCTAGAGATGGTTCTACGGAGTCTAGATGGATTCTGAACTCAGCCCCAGCTCTTACACAGTAACAATAAAATGATTCTTATCCCCCCCTCTAAGATTCTGGCTCTTGAGCACAGTTTCAAAAACATAACAATAGCAACTTTATCTTCTTTTGTTTAGGCCCAGTTGGGCCACTTATCCCAACATGTCTAAATGCCGCACTATCCTCCTTCCATGAAAGAGTCAGGATATTTGGGCTAACCCTACCTGTTACTGTTTCTCTGAAATACCTCTGATTTTAGAGTTGCCCTTCTTTCTCCAAAATAATTAAATCTCTTATTCAGAAAGAAATCTTGGCAGCAAAAAGGATGCCCATTTATGTGCCAGGCCATAGTATTTTTTTTAATGGCCCCATGACTGCATACTTTCATCACATCCTCCCATCCCCATTAACCTTAGCTATAGCCATCAAAGTTTTCCATAGGTTTTTACCAAACAGTAAAGTTAATGTGATAAAAAACAACATGTAGAATAGATGATTTAAGACTACTCACATTATTTAACGTTAAATATAACTGAAACAAACACAATGTAGGTACACATCCTTCTTTTAAACTTAGTCTGAACAAACCAAGTTGGTTTGATTTATACATGTAAAGCCATAAATCATGGATTGCAAACCACAAAATGGATTCACATATCACACTAGGCCGAAAGAAATGACGTTATGCTTAGTGAAACGCATGAATCCAGTTTTCCTTAGATAGGAAGACTAGCTTTTAGTCACTTAATGGTTTCCTTTTCCTTTGCTCTTTGCAACCTATAAATAAATATCAGAATCGTTTTCTGTATAGTCTGTTTGTGGAAGAATTAGAATCCCTGTAGTTAGATAGACTGCGGTTTTTCAGAAGTAGAAGAGAAAGTCACCTAGCCTCTTTACATGAGATATTCAGATGCTGATTAAGGAACACAATTTATAGCCTCACTATTTAGAAGACTGTGGATCAGAAGAAAGAACAACTGTCAAACCAATTCATATTTAATAAAATGTGATAAAATAATATGTCTGTACACTGGATAGATGAGCGTTTGCTAGGAAAACAGTCTTTCTGTCCCACAAAATTGCAATGGATCTTTTTTGAGTAGCAGTCCAGCTCTTAATCACTGCAGCTAGATAAGACAATGTACAATACTGAAGTTTTTGTTAGAAAATGAGGGACAAATACATCCCCCCTGCAGTTCGCACCCTACCTGTACCCACAGTGGGGACTCAAAATGACAGCACACTGTGAGATTCTATTATAGACCTACCAACAGCTGTCTTTGTAGGGGAAGGGGGAAAAGATGACCAGTAATTGTGCATTGGAAGAAAACAAAAATGCAAGAACCCGAAACATTTTTTGTCAGGAATGATTATTGCTCTCTCCTTGTCTCCTGTTTTCTATTATGTGGGATTCTATTATATTTTTTTGCTGGCAGCATGGAAGTCTCATTGTATTGAGTCACTGAATTTTCGTGTTTGGAGATGGCTTTCTAAAGAGCCCTTCAATTACATTACCTTGAACTTTGGGTCACTTCGGCTTCCTACCTTGTAGAAATATGTCAGCAAAGGGGAAACATGATCAGTGAGCACTCAATAATATAAGAGTTTATTAAAAGGGCGTTGGGTGGCTGCAGTTTTGTATGTGTATCCTAAAGGGGGATTAAGGCCCATAGTAGCTTGTAGGGGTTTATCTCCTAGTAAGCAGCCATATGGTCTGTCTATGTGATAACTATGTATCAGTGATATTAGTTGGCTTCCAATAATTGTAAAAATTGGCACATTCACTGCAAGCATTAGGATAGAACTCCAGAATATCCATTTAGCATAACGTATATGAGTAGATTCCACTTGAAAGCAATTAAATAATACTAGAATTGAAAGAAAAGCTTATTGTAAGGCCACTAATGTCAGAGTCTGAAATTAACCTAATTTGCTAAGATTGTAAAAAAGACTCTCAAAGGATATCAAGCCATGTTTTCATAATAGTCCTTTGCAAAAAAATATTAGAGAAGATTCTTGCAGAACTTTAGAGACTAGTGTGCTTATTTTCATATGAGGGTTTGTGGTTTACTTACTAATGGGAAAATAAATGTGTTGGTTTTTAAGTTGCCATGAGAATCTTCTCTGTTTTCAGGGACTTACTCTGAAGAAATATTCTGTATTACAGAGATGCCTTAATAATTCTATTCATTTATAACCAATCCAATATTTCTCTTGGGAAGCAAAATACAAAACAACTCCAACAACTCTTTACAGACAGGTACAGCGAAATTGTCCATAATTTATCTAACCAATTACCAGCTAATTTTTCTATATTTGTTACAATTGACTAATATAGAAGCCATTGTACTTCTCATAGAGTTAGTTATATACATAAACACAGAGAAACATTTGGCTATATAAATTGTGTTTAGATCAATATGAGCTAAGCGGGACATAGTTAATAGACCAGAAAAGAAGCTATTCAAAAGGCAATTTTAGAAGAATATAAAGTATATTTAAATGAATGTGTGTATGTAAGAGAGTATAAAACTATAAGGAACATGAACACTGGGGAAGATGTTAATTGACATTAACATTTTCAGTTGGTAGGGAGAAAACTATTTCTTAGAAATTCCCAGGCAAACAATAACCCTTAAAAGCTATGGAATAGTAGACAAATTTATTATCTACCCACTCACCCACACACACCAGGCACATGTGAAACAGCAAAGCACAGCTGAGTCTTTACATAGCTTTTCACAAAAGGGAGGAATGTTTTGAAAAGATCAAACTCAATGAAAAGAACGTGTGCTACCCATATTATTCTCTTACCCCTGCTTTGCAGAGCCTTAAAAAATAAAAAATAATATTTTTTAACACTAGAGCTGTTTCCATTTATCTCTAGCTCAACGATAGAGAAGAAAAAAATCCACTATAATGCATTTCTTCACAGAAATAAACAGGGCACCTAGGAGCCATTCTATCATCCTTTCAGTACTGTATTGTTTAAAGCTAGTATAAAAATGGCTGTTAAATGCATTGCTAGGTGCTGGTGTGTGCTAAATAATAATTGTTGGCAAGAAACCAAGTATCAGAAGATCAGGAGAATGGAAATGAACCTGGTGAAGAAGCACAAGGTTGGAGATAGCTATGTTGAGTTGATTGCAAGGAATGAGAAAAAAAAGATAAGATGATTCCTTGCATCATCCGTTTTTTATTAGCACGTGTATAGAGCCGTTGTTTGGACATAGTGTTTATCAAGATTAATTAACAATGAAAAAAAATATTTCATCCCCTCGAGAGTCATGCTGTGTAACAACATAATAATAAACCTGAGGAACTAGGGCATAGCTGTTCTGAATGGGCATGAAAAAACATAATAATTTCTTTGTAATGGAAAGGAAATCTACTACTGAAATACTCCATCATAAATAGAAATAGAACCCAGGAAACATTTCAAAGAATAAAATTTAAGCACTTTATATCACACAGTATCAAGAGCACTAATTTATGTGCTGCTTGTGGCCTCTGATTTAATTGGGTTTTAAAAAAAGACTAAACATTTGATTGAAGATGATGTATCTAGTCTTGATGGCTATATTCTATCACAAGCAACTTATCTCAAATGCGACTTGCTAGGAAGCAGCAATGGATTATATTTATCTCCCTCAAATACAGCTTGTGAGCTTCCTAAATTTTGCAGCTTGGAATGGCTAGATCAGATGGTTATCTAATCTAACAGCCCTGTTATGCTCTTCTGATGTTTATATGCTCTTTTAATTTACTCAGTAGTTTAGGCTCACTGTCTTTCTATTGGATGGAGTGAAGCAATTGTCTTAAGTTGTAAATCCCTTGGCTCCTTCTAATACAGTTGCTGCACATCTTGCCGTGTTTATTGTGTTTTGCATTGTTTCTAAATACTGTAAGCCACTCAGAGTTGCTGTTGTGAGACGGGCAGCCATATGAATGGATGGAAGGAAGGCAAGAAGGGAAAAAGGAAGGACAAAGTAAAAAAATTCCTCAGCTGTTACCTTTTAAAAATCCCTTTGCTATGCTTCAAGGAACTTATTCCACCTCCAGATTTTTGCCAATAGCAACATAGTCATATCTCTCTACTGATCCTGTCATATTTACACAGAAATACTAGGATCTGGTGATGGAAAATCATTAACATTAGAGCAAGATAGCCTAAAGACTTGTGCCAAGCAATACCTGCAGATTCTCTCTCTCTTTCTCTCTCTCCCTCTCTCCCTCTCTCCCTCTCCCCCCCCTCTCCACCCCTCCCTCTCCCCCATCTATCTATCTTTGTAACATTTCATTGTATGTTTCAACGGTCAGAAAAAGCTTACAATGACCATATGAAATATGACATAAAAAACAGAAACAAAAAAAAAATCCCTGGAAAGTTGTTTCATAAATAGATAGAGAGATCTGATTACATTGTACATTGTGTTATACATTACACATATTGTATAGTAGCCGTGGTGCGCAATGGTTAGAATGCAGTATTGCAGGCTAACTCACTGTTCATTGAGAGGCGTTTGATTCTGACAGTGATATTGTGAGGTCAGGTAACAAGGAAATATTGCAAACCACAATATTTCTCAAGAAGAAAGTATTCTGGGGGGAAAAGAAATTTGGGGGAAGAATATTAGGATGTTCTTTCTGTGATAAGAAAGATTTTGACTTAACCTAAAAAAATCCTCAACTGATGATTCTTTAATTAAATGCAGAACTTTCTGAACTCATTCTAATTGACATTTCAAAAATGCACAATTACACATTAATACTATGATAACATTTTTGCATGATTTACAATCTGCTCCCTTATGTGCCCATAACCTCATATTAGTAAAATAACTAGATTAATTTCTTGCAGCAACTCTAGCAATTACACAGAGGTGTTCTGTTTCGGTGGGAAATTTTGTAATTGCCCATGAACTCTATAAGCCAGAGATGCCAAAACAGAATGCATTTTTCAAGTGCATTCATTGTGACAATATATCCGAAACAAATAAATGAACAAATCAACCTTTAAGGAGGCCAAGGCAGTTTCATGTGTATCCATTGTTCCCCTGTATCAGAAACAGTCATTATGTTATAGAATTGGATGAAGGGAGGTAAAATTTAGGGAACACTTTGACTTCCCATCCCAACCTAAAAGTATCTATGGCTTTTTTTTTACACTTTAAAAAAAGAGTACAATTCACATGAGCTGATTTCTGGTGCTTGGAAACTTCAATTTGCCACCTGGTGATATTGAATCCAGGGTAACTCATGAATTCATGGCCTCCATGGCAACCCTGGCATGTCCCAAGCAGAGGTGGTATTCAATAGGTTCTGACCAGTTCTGGAGAACCGGCAGCAGAAATTTTGAGTAGTTCGGAGAACTGGTAGCAAAAATTTTGAATAGTTTGGAATACCACCTCTGATTGGCCCCAGCCCCTTTGATTCTCTGCCTCCTGAGTCCCAGCTGATCAGCTGGGCCTTCTTTTGTTGCCTGCACAGGAGAACGGAGCTGGAAAGCAGGTTAGTGGGGTGGGGAGGGAATGGGGATTTTACAGTATCCTTCCCCAGCCACACCCACCAAGCCACGCCCACAGAACCAGTAGTAAAAATTTTTAATCCCACCACTGGTCCCAAGTCATCCATCAGCTAATATATACCAGTGGCTGCATGTGGCTACATCTGGTTTTAGTCTTGGGGCACTCGTGACATGATCTAATATTGGAAAATGTTAACATCAGTCCATTACCATGGACAGATCATTCTCTGATTACCTTCTGGTGTGCTGGTGCCACTTTCCCACATAGGGAGATAAGTCATACTCAATTGGCCTATTTGGAGCAGGTGCTTGCCTTCTGGAATGAGCTGGCCCAAGATTCATATGGCTTCCACCCTGATGATACTCCTAAAGACTTAGCTCTTTGCCCAGCCCTTGTGGATAGAGTAGATGGGAGCCCCCCGTCATTTATTACATTTTATGTTTGTTTTGTTATTGGATTGCCATTATGTGATTATATTGCAGGGTTTTGTGCACTGTTTGAATTAATGCTGTGTTTATATTATATACTTCTGTGAGCCCTCCAGGGTTGGTTGGAGAAAGATAGTATGCATATTGAATAAAACACACAAAATCTTATTTGGTAGGCAGGGATGGAAAAATTAACTTTTCCCCCTCCTGGGGACTATGGTGATAAGCAGGAGAAGAAAGGATTATTTGTTTCCCCGCTACCTGTTAAGATTACCATATTCATATATTATTCAGTAGTAGCCATTACTTCCAGCAAAAGAGACTATTCCTAGCTCAGGGTTGAAAAAGGGAACAAAAAGACCAAAGCACCTCCTCATCAGCAATCAGCACCCAGATGAGCATAGATTAACTCCAAGATTAATATCACACCAACAGTCAAGAAGTAAACAATATCCCAGTCAAGGAATGGCCAAACAAGCCAACAATAAACAGCCCAACCAAAGAATCTCTAAGACCAGCCCCACCAACACTGATAGGGCAAGCCATTAGAATATAAACTAAGAATAAACTCCTCTTCTTACTAACATTGATAATGTCTGTGGAGATTCTCAACCATCCAGGTCATAGTTGTTTCAGAGGTGCTTTTTTCTTCAAAAGACAACTGGACTGATTTTTTTTTGCTTTTGTTTTGAGGAAGAAGAAGAAAACATTTTGCTTCTCTTCCAAGACACTGATAATGTTACCAAGTTTGCGAAAAAACAACCAAGCTCAGACAGCACCAAGGACCTACTATTATTTCAATTTAAAAATGATCATGCTGGATCTAAATATTGTATTCCTGTGGAATGCTTGTCTGTATGCTGCATAGATCACCTCTCGGCTGGTGTCCTCTAATTTATATGATTTATATGTATATGAAAGTAGGATCCACAGGTTAATGATACCTGCATGTTATATTCTGATGAATAGTGATAATAGAAGAACCAGATGTGAGTTTTGAAGAAAAAATATGCAATTTACTGAATATATGGAGTCCAGAGAGGAAGAAACAATATTTTGTTATATGGTATGTATGGGTCAAGTTGAGAGAATATTGAAAAAAAATATTTGGCCATTTGGAGGCTGAGTGGAGTGAATGAGAATGGCAATTTTTTTGGTGAGCATTTGCTTAGAGAAAGGACTACAGGTATTAGTTTCAAATATAAAATTGGAGTATTAATTTATTCATAAGTACAAACATTAAAGGAAGCAAAACTTGAGAATATAAGTGCAGGATACAAAGAGATTTGAATGTGGGGCAAATCATGTTTGGGTAGTAGAATGGGTGGATTTGGGCAGCAATGATGTATAAAAAAGGGGCAAACTGAAAGAAATCAAAATATAACCACCACAGAAATAGAAAATAGGAGTTTTATATGGAACAGCATAAAAATAGATTAATTGCTCAACAGAATGAGTGGAAAGTGGATGTATGGAAAGAGGTTAGGAAAACTGCTTGCAGCAGATTGAAAGAATTATGCATAGAAGTGTGCAGAGTTGCACTTATGGGAAGTATAAAATCTGATTTTTGTAGAACGCTGAAATGAAAAAGGCTCTGGATAGTGCATGTAAGAAAGTGACTGTTCCAGAAGTGGAAAAGAGAGAAAGGCATTGTGTAATGCTTATACAGATAAAAAGATTGCTGCAAATAACGTAACCAAAGATAGCAAGGAATTGTTAAGAGACAAAGGAAATATTAAGGGGGGGGCGGGGATAAAGCATTTTTGAAGTGTATGAAGTAGGTTAAACAAGAGAGCTAAACTATTCTCCAAAAGAAAGTGAGGATGCAAGGATGATTTGCAGAGATAGAAAAGCATGGAAAGGCATTGTGAATGGAATTGGTAGGAACTAGATTTACCAATATTTTCTTGCCTTTTCTTATATCATGTTTTTCATGTCCTTATTTTGCTATTTCTTATTCCCTGACTTCATTGTACATGCCACTGCTTGTGCAGAAAAGTTATTTGTATGATGGCTATGTAAATATGTAACTTAAGTACCGTTCTTATATCATGCTTAACTGTTATCATCATTCAGCTTCCCTTATCTCCAGAAGACAATCCTGTGCTGTACTGAATTAAAGGCATTGCAGCTTCCATGCAATGAAACACATATTCATGAACACTCTGGGGCCAGAGATTATAACCCTAATCCTTTTGCATACCGGTGAGATTAACTCCATAACAATTGCATTGACAGTACTGTATCTATTTCAAATATGTAGTATCTTTACTCAGAAGAATTTGGTTCTTGGTAACAGAGAATAGGTAATCGCAGAGAAAATTCAATGTTTGCAATTGACTTTCTATTGTGAAAATTTGGATGTTAGAAGTTTGCTTCTTTTTTCATCTGGGAAAGGAAACTGTAGATATTTCCACAAAGGGATGTCAGAAAAAGTGATGAAGGTGGCCATAGTTGTATAATTGGAGGTGCCATTTTGGAATTGGGGGTGGGTGGGTTGACACCAGTGGTGGGATTCAACCGGTGTTACTACTGGTTCAGTGACTACATTTTGCGCTTCTTTATTTTTGCACTTCTTTATTTTTGCGCTTCTTTATTTTTGCGCTGTTTATTTATCTTAGCATAATAGGGATTGCCAGAAGGGTGTAGAAAATTTTATAACAAAATAGGTTTTGCCAGTTCCAGGACTTGTGAATAGCACATTGAATTTGGTCATTAGAAAGATCATTGTGTAACAAACAGTGCAGTATAGGAAATCCTGATCCAATGTATGGACAGCAGGTTCATATAGTGAATATACAACTGTTCTACAGCACAATTTGGAATTCTCTGTTGTAGCTCCTACTTTGTAGAATGATATATCCATTGAGACCAGATAGATTCACAATATGAGCATTCCTTCCAATGACTAATTTATTTACTAAGATTTATATGCCATTCCAATTGAAACTGATTCTAAGTGCCTTAGACCCCACATCACAGTACTGTAATCAGATTAAAATACAATTATAATCCAAAAAATAACATGACCAAAAAATATTCCTTATCATAAACTCAATAATCTAGTGCTACTTTTTCAGCAGTGATTCAAAATTTCCCATAATCTAGAAAAGCCCTCCCGAGCTGCAAGGTCTTAACCACTATATGGGACATAAGCAAGAATGGGCTGCATTGAACTCTCTGTATATGTTATTCTGAAGGAGGGGTCTGCCCTGGAAAACGTTCATCCTTGGGCTACCTGGTAGCAGGTTTATGCAAGGGTTCAGGACCCATGACAAGCTTTTCTTGATAGATCTAACTAGATAGGCAGGTTCTACTTGGAGAAGATGGTCTTGGAAATACCCAAGTCCTAAGGCACGAAAACCTATGTGTCACAGGGGCAAGCCAAGCTGAATCTGGTACTAATCAAGTTGCAGCAATCTGGACCAGCTGTAAATTACAAATGGTATCAAGGGCTGACCTGTGTAAAATGAATTGCAGTATCCATGGATTACAAGAGATGACAAAAGCATTTTTTTTTGTATGTTCAGCATTTCTTTTACTACCAACTACTCTTATTGACCATATAGTGTAATAATAAGCTATCATTTTGATTTTTAAAAAGTTTTTTATTTATTTGTCTTCATTTACATTTTTATCTTAATGACTTTGAGATTTTGAGTGCAAATGTAAAACTGCTACATATTAAATGAAATGTAATAAAAAAATATGAGACCTTTGACATCAGGTATTGTGAGTCAATAAATACGGCTCCATTTCTTTTCATGGAGATATCAGAATTATCCACCCCCTTGAAATTAAGTCTTCTAAATGGTCTTGTTAGGGATATTTAATCTGGAGATATTTAGGTGCCAAACTGATGAAAGGAACAGGAAAGACTGTGATGAGATGACTAAGCACTGATGGGCAACTTCAAGATCTTACCTTTAAACTAGACTTGGATTAGACAGTCCTTAATCTACAGAGCAGGTTTAAATAGGGGGATATATCTTCTTTAAAAAGGACACAGAGGCTCCTGGCTTTATATGTACTGTTCACATGGATGGAATTAGTTTATTCTGCAGAGGCTATTGTATCTTGAAGATGGGTGGGTTTTGATTCACAGACATGCACACAGTGATATGCATATACAAAAGAAGAATTACCCATAAAGCTTGTTTTGAAAACATGTTTTTCTTTTCAGATTTTTCGAAGAGCTGACAAGAACGGTAAGTGAATGAGTGCGTGACTGTTTTTTAAGCAAGGCCACTTGTTTATGCAGCCTTTTGAACAGAAGGGAATACACATAGCTCAGGTTAGAACAGTAAAGTATTTGTGCTCTCTGAGCTTGGTTATTTGCTTGCAAAAGTTTTATTACCGAACAAGTACTATGAGTGTTGGGTTCCCCCTCTATTTATATGAGTAACTTGCATTGCCAGTATTGGTGTTGGTGGTGGGTGTTGGTGAGGGTAAGTAATGAAATGTCAGCAAGCAAACAGCTAAGCTCAGAGAACCCCAGGGACTCCACTATACAGCCTTTCCTATTTCAAAGACTAGAGATGGGCAATCAAGTCATCTAATAGAATCCTGGGTTCTCTAAAATATCCTTTTAAAAACAGAATAGGAAAAAAAAACATTTCTATTTCAACTCTGCTCTAAGAAACTCAAGCTGACAGATACAATTCTCCCTCACACCCCGATTTTCTCTCATCACAAGATTAGGTTGAGAGACAGTAACTGGCTGAAAATGATCCAGAAAATGTAATACTGGTAGTCCTTGATATATGGTCACAATTGGGAATGCAACTTTCATTGCTAAGCAATACAGTCATTGAGTCACGACCAATTTTGTGATCTTTTTGCCACAGTTGTTAAGTGAATCATGTAGCCATTAAGCAAATCAGGCTTTCCCCATTGACTTGTGGGAAGGCTGCTGGCAAGGCCACAAGTGATGATCACATGACTTTGGGATGCTGTAAATAGCAAATACATGAATTTTGATCACGTGACCATATGGGTCAGTGCGAGAACCAGTCAGGAGTCACTTTTTTCAGTGCTGTCATAACTTTGAACAGTCATTAAACAAATGGTCATAGGACTATCTGTAATTTTATGGGGATCTGAATATTCTTTTTTTCAGATCCCAGACTTACATCCTATACTAACCCTTACAGCTTCCTAAGTTTTCTCTCCAGTGTTAAGCACTAGAAACTTTGTCATATCTGAAAATTAAGTTTCACAGGTGCCTAAACTTGTTAATAATAAACAAACTCCAGCCTATGGGATGACATAGCATACCAACCTATAGCCTTATCACTGCAATCTACTTTGTAACCCATGGTGGACTTTTAATTCCTAGATGCTTTTTCATGCATTTCTCCACCGCTTATCACAATGACACTTGTTCATATCATATCTCTTATTCATAAGAATGTTGTCTTGCCTGTCAATCATTCTTTCTACTTCAGTCAATCCACTCATTATATTTATCTTCAGTTAATCCACTCATTACGTTTATCTTCAGTTAATCCACTCATTACGTTTAGCATTAGGTTTCTTCGCTAGCCTTTAGATTCCTTATATTTCCATCCCTCTCACTCCCAAGAAATTGCTCAGAACTTTATGACTTATATGTTGTTTTATGCAAAGTTGGTTTTGATGAAATCCATTTCACAATTTATGTTTGCTTCATTTTAAATATATTTTACTTTTCTATTTTGTTTCACACAAGTCATGATATTCCCAATTTTTAAATGGATAACTGAGACCAACCTTATTTAACATGTTCAGGAGTGAATTTTAACTTAAGCTTCGTGATCCTATGTTTGCACCTATTTGTTTATTAACAGGAAGTTCCATCTTAAGAAGAAAGCAGATCAAACTCAAGAAAATCAGTAACAAGGAACTCAAAATGGCAATACATCATGACCTCATAATGCAAAT
Source organism: Naja naja (assembly GCA_009733165.1). Classification (NCBI taxonomy): domain Eukaryota; kingdom Metazoa; phylum Chordata; class Lepidosauria; order Squamata; family Elapidae; genus Naja; species Naja naja. The sequence goes on from CM019150.1 coordinate 36,596,656, forward strand.
AATACCACTTCCTACATGTGATATGACAGGGGTCTCCAACCTTGGCAACTTGAAGACCTATGGAAAGCTGGCTGAGGAATTCTGGGAGTTGAAGTCCACAGGTCTTCAGGTTGCCAAGGTTGGAGACCCCTGTCATATGATGCCTGATGCAAATACATAAGTCACATGATTGGTGTGATGATATCATGATGTACTTATCAGCATTTGCACCAACTCGCCTCTATATAGGCACCTCTGGCTGTACTGTAATCAGCTGTGTTATCAAGATGTATTTTTAAAAAGTAGTGTTTACACTGATTTTATATTATTATTTTTAATTTTGCATCTGCCCACCTGGCAATTTGAAAGCATGCAAATGTGAGTAGATTAATAGGTACCACTTCAGTGGGAAAGTAACAGCATTCCATATGCCTTTGATGTATAGCCATACTGACCATAGGAACACAGAAAATGTCTTCAGATAATGCTGGCTCCCTCTGCCAAGAAATAGAGATGAGCACCCCACCTTAAGAGTCAGACATGGCTTTATCTTTTTTTTTTCTCACAATTTACTCAAGGTTACTGCCTTGAATGTTAAAAGTGAACAATGTTATGTATCTAGAGTTGATATACTTCCAAATGTAGTTTGCCACAACTTATTTAATATATCTATATCATCTATATTAATGTTTTATGTTTTTATACTTTTTTTGTTCATTTTTAAGTCTGTAAACCACTCAGAGTCACACAAGTGAGATGGGTGGCCATAGAAAACAAACAAACAAAATAGTTTTCCTTTTTATTGGAGAGATACAACAACTAAAATATTAACAACTAAAACATGAAAAAATATACTACTGATCAAAAATATTTAAAAGTCTATGTATATTACAATGTTTAAAATAAACTAAATATAAAAAAAAGAATTTTATATATAAAAGAGAGAACTACATAGAGACAGTTTGGTATAAATGTGGGATTAACTTACTCCCTGCATTTATCACTAAATATAGACCTTATAAAATATAGACCTTATAAAAACGTATTGCCCTATCTTCTGATTTTTGGAAATATAAAGGCATCAGATTATGATATTACCTGTTCAGTGTAAACATAAGGCTAGAAACTTGGTGCAAGTTTTAACAGATAAACGAATCTGTTAATTTCAGGTTCTCAGTTGCAATTAATGCAGCCCAGGTGAGAACATGGAAGTACAGAAGCAATGCCCCAAGGTTTTCTTATGTAGGGGTGCTCTTGGCCTTTGAGAGGCCTTTCTACAAAATCCCTCTCAGCCCCCTGCCCTTTTATAAAATATTCAATATTTATGAAATGAATACGCCCAATCAGTCAGCCTGAGTTGTTGATATTATATTTAATTCTCTTTCTTTTTAATTTTCAATAATAATACCCTGCCTCCATGCAGCACCCTTCTGCAGAGTTCAATTTGCAGCCTGTCTCTATGTCTCAATGCTGATGAAGTCCTAGTATTACAGGTGAACTTTGCTTAACAATTGCCCTGTTTAGTGACCCTTCAGAGTTATGGTGGCAACTGAAAAAGTAGCTTCATAACCAGTCCCCACATTTATGATCACTGCAGCATACTTACGGCCAGTTGATCAACATCTGGGCACATCACAGCTGGCTTCTGACAAACAGAGTCAATGGAGAAACCAGCAGTAGAGTTGCAAGTTATTGTCACGTGATCTCTCTTGACCACAGACGATTTGCTTAACGACTTAGCAGAGGTGAGATTGCAAGTCTGCTGAGGTAATGTGATATTTCACTTAATGGCTGCATTGCTTAGCTGGTCCCAATTGTGGTCATTAAGCGAGGACAATTATGTAAACTTCTGGTCTCAGTGAGGGGTGGGATTCAACCAGTGTTACTACTGGTTCAGTGAGAGTGTGTTTTGCATGTGCTCTTCAAAGCTACCGGTTCTATAGAAGCAGGCCAAACCAGTAGTAAAGTATTTGTGCTCTCTGAGCTTGGTTATTTGCTTGCAAAAGTTTTATTACCCAACAAGTGCTATGAGTGTTGGGTTCCCCCCCTCCATTTATATAAGTAACTTGCATTGCCAGTATTGATGGTGGTAGGGGTGTTGGTGAGGGTAAGTAATGAAATGTCATTACTTTTTATAGAACCGGGCCGAACTGGTAGCATCCCACCCCTGGTCTCAGTGCCTTTACAGAGTATTTCTATCAAAACTTTGCTTAGTTAATGATCTGTTGCAGGAAGTCCATAAGCAGGTTTAGTTAATGCATTAATAATCCCTTTCTAGATTTTACAGTCTGAATGTGATGACTGCGAATAGGCAGCTGATGATACAGATACATATTCATGCATGTTCCCTCCCCCCCCCAAGTTTAGCTCAGTTAGAAAATTTAAAAGTACTAGCTTTTAAATGCAAGTTTCTAGCTACATTAAGCAAGTATGTATCTCGAGGTAAATGGAAGTTAATGTTGCTATTCCAGCAACCAATTTGTACAAAAAATGTGATTCATTTTTGTAAGCATTTCTCTTAATATAAGTATGTAAAAAGTTTTTTCCTTCATGCACTCTTGTTCAGAATTTTCTTTTGTTCTAAACTGAAATGCATATATAAAGCAGATAGTAGCTTATACTTACATTTTAACTGCATCTGTTGCAAACAGTGCATCAACATTTTCAGAAATGTAAACACTGAAAGAGAATCACAACTATGCTCAAGTTCATGGAGTAGTCCCAAAGCACAAACCAAATGAATTTTTCTCTCAAGACTCTTGCCAAAGTAGTGCTGCAGAATAGTACTCTAATTGATAAAACATTTTGCTTTTCCTTTTGGCCCTGAATCACCTATATGTGCCACTGCCACTGCTGGCATGAATCAGAGGTGTCAAACTTGCAGCCTCATGGCGGCATCAAGAGATGTATCATGACTTTTTTCCCCTTCACTAAACCGGGCATGGATGTGGGCAGAGCATGATGCATCTGGCCCATGGGCCATGAGTATGACAGCCCTGGTATGAATGATTTCTAGACTCATTCATTATGACATAGAAGCTATGACTTATGGATAGCCCTGAATCACTGACATTTCTAAATTGATCTTTGTTGCTACCGTGTTTCCCCGAAAATAAGACACTGTCTTATATTTTTTTTGGCTCCCAAAAACACACTAGGTCTTATTTTCGGGGTAGGTCTTATATATTTATGGTGCCAAATAGTGGGTGTGAGTGTGTAAGGGGGTGTTTCTGGTGCACGGTTGCTCCCTGAAAAGTCTTCCTGGAACTGGAGATTTACACTAGGTCTTATTTTCGGGGTAGGTCTTATATTAGGGCAGGTTTAGAAAATAGTGCTAGGTCTTACTTTCGGGGTAGGTCTTATTTTCGGGGAAACACGGTATTTATTATTTATTTAGTGTATGGCATATCATACATGGACCAGCAATCAGTAGAACCTAAAAAAATATAAATGTTAAAAAAGATCTATGTTCAAATACCAATGTCTTGGTATGCCATCTAATTGCTAAAGTGCAGCATTGTTCATACATGCAGTCCTCGACTTACAGCAGTTCATTTAGTGACCATTCAGAGTTACAACATCACTGAAGTGACTTATGAACTTTTTTCACACATACAACTGTTTCAACATCCCCATGGTCATGTGATCAAAATTTGGATGCTAAGCAACTGGTTCATGTTTATGACCATCACTGTCAGGATGTATATGTGTTTTATAGTTGACAATCACAGTGTCTCGGGGTCATTTGATCTCCTTTTGTGAGCTTCTGACAAGCAAAGTCAATAGGGCAGGGGTGTCAAAAATCAAGTTTCCAAGTTTGGGTATCTGAGACTTCGGATTCTTGATAAGAAAATTAATCATAATTATAATGAGCCAGATCATTACCTTTATATTATGGTCTTTGGGGAACTAAGAATCAAATTCAACAAAGCCTATTTACATATTGATGAAGATGACGGAAGTAGCCAAGATAGCAAAGTTAACTTGGACCCTTGGTGGCTCAGGCTGTTAATTGCCTGCACTTAAGATCCAGCTGCCTACAACTGCTGTAGGCTCGAATCCCACCAGGCTCAAGGTTGACTCAGCCTTCCATCCTCTCGGGGTAGGTAAATTGAGGACCCAAGATTGTTGGGGGCAATTAGCTGACCTTGTAAAAATGCCGCTTAGTAATAAGCAGGCATATACAATGGAATGAAGGCTATTGCTGAGCGCACTGGGTTGTATCCCAAAAAATTGTAAGCCGCCCTGAGTCTTCGGAGAAGGGCGGCATATAAATGTAATTAAAAAAAAAAATTTGACCTCGGGGGGAGTTTTGGGGTGGGTATAACCAGGGTGGGTGTGGCCAGCTTGACGTCACTCATGTTGCAGGCACCTATGGCAGCCCGAGCAAAAACAGGCTCACGGGCTGTTTCTGGCTGCCTCCTACAACCCTCTGCCGATGAAAACAGAGCTTGGGAGGGCCACACTGGCAGAGGCACTGTGGGTCAGTCCCTCACTGTTTCCAGGGTGGCCCCACAGGCCAGATCTAAGCACCCCACAGGCCAGATGTGTTGACCCGTAGTCTCTCAAAATCACCCAAAACCCAAAACATGAATTAAAGTCCGGCAATGCCTTCAACTTAACTGTTTATTAGTCACAGTTTAAAGTCCCAAAAGTAAATAATGAAGCAAAAGGAAAACAATAACAAACCGTATTGGAGAGAGTTCTGAATCAAACCAAGATAAGTAATCATACATTCCAAGCAGATAACCGGGGAAAGTCCTTGGGAAGAACGCCAACCTCTTTCAAAGGAAACACTAACTTTGACTCCAGCAATTCTGCAGACGCAGTTACAAACTTATATGCATAGCTCCCAGCTGTAAGCCCTGAGGAGGATCATGGTCTTCTCCTCCCGAGTAGACCATGCTTTTCCCTGATCCTCTCCTCCCTGCGTGCCCTGGGATGGATAGGGGATGGGCCTGGATCCTCTTCTGATTGCTCAGCCGGCTTCTGCCCTTCCCCAGCCTCTTCCACCACCTCTAGAGCCACACTCCCACTCCCTGTTGGCTGTTCCTGCTCTTCCTCAGAGTCAGTCTCCACCAAGGGCATGACACCAGATTCGGCCTGCGGGTCTTGAGTTTGACACCCTTGCAATAGGGAAACCAGATTCACTTAACAATCGAGTTGCTAAATTAACAACTGCAGTGATTCATTTAACAACTGTGGCAAGAATGGTTGTAGAATGAGGCAAAACTCACTTAACAAATGTCTCACTTAGCAACAGAAATTTTGGGCTCAGTTGTGGTCATAAGTTGAGGACTACTTGTATTAAAAGAAGTCAGATACTGGATTAATATATGTCCTCTGCTTATAGCCAGCCACGATGTGATCTGCAGTTTCACTTGGGACCCCTCAGTCACACCAATGGGAAGGTACTGTGCCCCAATCATTGTTGCTAAACAGAGGCTTATCAATTCTTACCTGACCTGGGGTTTCATAATGTTTTCCTGATATAGAATACGTTGTATTAAATCATATATAGTATGCTAGGTAGAGAGGTCATCCTGTTCTCTTTTCAAAAAAATGTAATTATTCCACGTCTTTATTTAAATGTAGATGACGGGAAGCTGTCATTTGAAGAGTTTAAGAACTGTTGTGCTGATGGCATCCTCAACTCTGAGGACTTGTGGAAACTGTTCAATGATATTGACAGGCATCATTCAGGGTAAGTAATGGGATGGATAATCTAGACGTTTTAAAAAAATGATATGTGTACTTAACCAAACCCCTTCTTGGAAACAGCTATAGCTTTATAGCAGATCACAGATTTTTCATGCAAAAAGTTATTGGCTTAATCATTTGCATTCCCAGAAGGTTTGCAAACATACCTATTTGAAATTCTAAAAAGCAGCTGCCATTCACGAAAAGGAAAGAGGATGTAAATTTTGTGGATAGAATTTTTCCCTGTTTTACTTTCAGTTAGAAGAATCCTTAAGCAAACAATGGTATGTAGTTAGCAGAAATACAAGCATTTTATGATGAGCTGGATGATTTTGTTTCTCATGCTTCACACAATTGTATTTTAGTTGGAATAGTTTTATTTCATCTTGTCTTTTTAAAATTCCAAAATACAGTATATATTCACCAAAATATGCAGAAGAAAATGCTTTTGGTGTAGACTCAAGTTTTATGCTCAATGACCTTTTCTTTCCATCAGATTTATAATGGTACAATTTAATAATTCAGTAAGCCTGCAATACATTTTGTCTAAAGAATTTATATGGCTGCTTTACGTGAAAACAGAAGCACTACTGATTTTGAGGAAGGTAGACCTGGAAATTAATGCTATTTTAAGAATAGTCCAGGCTGATCATAAGTAAAATAGTATGTTAACTTCACAGCAGTATGCCTGAATTCCATGAATCAAAATCAGATCTGCTATTTTTGTCCAAGGGCACATTAAAATAATATGTAAATGATCTATTGGATATGCAAGCAGTATAATTCTACCTATCACAGCTATAGCATAACAAAGGATTTAATCAAACTCAGTATGTCCCATATTGCATATGAAGATTTTAAGATAAAATGGATAGGCTGTAACACAGCAGAAGTAAGACCTGAATTAAGAACTGTCTAATTCACAATTGCCTAGTCACTAGGCTTTCCAGCAATATATATTTACTTTTATTGTAGACAATAACTGAGAAATTTAAACACATTTCTCTGGCAGATCAAGAGACTGAAGGCAAATTAACCCATTCGTATTTTTTTTTAATTGTGTTTGGATCCCTCTCAATGGTAATTGTTTTCTTATGCCTTGTTTGTCCATCTATATATAATATCTAGTCCCTTTATTCTTTTCTGGACAATTTTTCTGGTTTTCTGTTTCAATTTGATTTTGGCAATGTATTCCTATTTTTATCCCTCAGAGTTTGATGTTGCTAAGTACACCCAGAAATCTTTTTGACATATGCCGGTATCAGAATAAGACTCCAGTCTGAAATCTAGGAAAGCTATTGTCAGTCAGCATAAAGTCAACAGTACTCAGACACATAGATCAAAGGCTTGTATTAAGCAACATCTTATGTTTGCAAGGCCAAATAGAAAATAATATGAGCTCCTGTTGCTTGATTATTATATGTAATAACTAGCAATGCAGTTATTTACCTGTGTAGACTGTATGCAAATAATCCTCCTCAAATGACTAAGTATGTTTAATGAACAGGAGGGGGAAAAGGAACAGAGTCTCATCTCCCACCCAAACTCTATAGATAGACCATAGTTTAGCTTTAACTTGCTATTAGAATTCCCAACAAGTACGGGAATGGGAATTCTGGAAGTTACAGTTCTAAGTTGTTTCCCCTGGAGCAGAATATCCAGGGTGTGTGTGTGTGTGTTTGTGTTTGTGTGTTTGTGTGTGTGTAGTGGGGATTGTTCCACATGAGTGGCTGGCAAGTGTGCATGCAGCTGCATTTACATGAGTGGTGTGCACACACACCTGCTGCTCAAGCAAATGGGGTGCACATGCAGACGCTCGCCCACTGCTCATGCATGAGAGGATGCACACACACCTGCGCACTTGCCTGCCATTTTCATGGCCCAGTTGCCAACAGCTCAGTGCCCACTAGTGGGCCGTGGCCCAGAGGTTGGGAACCCCAGCCCTGGAGGAAAGCAAGTTGACTGCAGCTTGTATATGACAATATACAGTATACATGCTTTACATGCAGAGGGGCCTTTGCACGATTTCTACTTTTTTAGAGGCAGAGGATATGTGGACAAAACCTCTGTACCTTGTGTAGGTTCATTGTTTGTACAAGTAAAGGCTTTTGAATATTCTATTCTATTTTATTCCATTATCATTTATAAAAACTCTCAAGTAAACTCTTGTACAAGTAAAAGCTCTTTGCATAAACTATCGTTCATGTGTGAAAATTAGGTTTATTTATTTATTTGTATCTTGCCTTTTTTATTTTTATGAATCATTCAAGGTGGCAAACATAGCCAACATATCTTCCTCTTCCTCCCTCCCCCCCCCACAATAACAACCCTGTGAAGTAGGTTGGGCTGAGAGAGTGACTGGCCCAAAGTCATCCAGCTAGCTTTCTTGGCTAAGGCAGATTTGAACACTTTCTAGCTGGTGCCCTAATCACTAGACCAAACTGGCTGTGTGGTTGTAGCTGTGATGGTTTTCTGCAGTGCATTTCTCCTTTTTGAATATGTGCCATGGTGCAGTTACTTTTAAGGGACTATAGTGTACATATCCTAAGAGCCAGAGCCAACTGCAACTTTCATATTCTGTATCCAAAGAATGGAAGATATATCTATACAATTAATCCACCTGGCAGTTTCTGTGCAAATAAGAGTAAGGTGTTAGTCTAGATAACATCCAAAGGCCAACTGAATCTTATAACTACTGTATTTGATATACTGCATTTTAACTGATCTCTGCTCAAGATCTCAGCTTTTGGCACCTGATGCTAAAAAAACTGCTGATATATTAGATGCCAGAAGCCAATCATATACACATATTGAATAAATGAGGAATGACACTACCACAAATGAAAGGAGATGAGCCAAATGACTGGATTGTAAATTATCACAACTTGTTATCTGTCATAAAAAAACCCATATAATTAGAAGACATATACGTTATCTAGGCCAGTCTTACAATCCAATGTGATTGAATGCCTATAGCTTTAATACAATATTCCTGATACATCATTCTGCATTTTCTGCTTAAAAATTTCTGGTACACTCTAACTTCCACTGATGTCCCTTACATTGTCTTCCTTTGTCCATTTGTAACTTAGACAAGGAATCAATTTCATTGTCTGCTAGTTTACATAGTTTATGTGAAACTTTTCTCAGATGAACCTTGACAAATGTACCAATTTTCATGCCAGTATAAATAAGACATTTACTAAGAAAACAGCACTGCTTAAGCAAGTCATTCCAGTATTGGGAATGTATCTGCATTTAAAACAGGGCTGTCAAACTCCCAGCCTGCAGGCCAGATGTGTCAAACACTGGCTACGCCCATGATGCCAGTTTAGTGAAGGGGAAAAAAGTCCCAATACATCACGTGATGCTGCCATGATGACATAAGTTTGACACCCCTGATTTAAAACAAAGCCAGGATTTATTTTAACTAATGTTTAGGAGAGTTAAAAAATACTTTAGAATTCCACATAGGCTTCCATCAGAAGGAACAGGCTCTGGTTTCTGAGCCATAATCAAGTGAGCAGACAATATTTATGTCAGTGCAACACATTCACATGCCTTAAATAACAAGTGCTCAGATAAATCACTTCTTGCAGTAATCTGTACTTCTGCAATAGGTAAACAACTGTACAGTGTAGAGCCACTTAGAGGAGCAGGTGGGGGCCGTGGCCAGGGGTGCCTTTGCCCAGATCTGGCTGGTTCACCAGTTACGCCCATTCCTGGACCGGGATGCCCTGTGCACAGTCACTCAGGCTCTCGTTATTTCCCGTCTCGACTACTGCAATGCTCTCTACCTTGGACTGCCCTTGCGTACCACTCGGAGGCTTCAGCTGGTGCAGAATGCGCGGGTTGTGATGGGAGCTTCCCGATACTCCCATGTTACACCCCTCCTGCGGCCTGCATTGGCTTCCAGTTGCCCTCGGGTGAGATTCAAGGTCTTGGTATTAACATTTAAAGTCCAACAGGGCATGGGTCCAGGTTATTTACGGAACGGCTTCTCCCAGCATCTAATGCCAACCGCCCTGTGCGGGTGCACAGGCAGGGTCTCCTCGGGGTGCCGTCTGCGACACAATGTTGCTTGGCGACCGGAGAGGGCCTATTCTGTCGTGGCTCCCACTTTGTGGAATCTTCTTCGCTTGAGCTCCGTTTGGCTCCGATCTTCGCTCCTTCCGCCATGATTTGAAAACTTGGCTCTTCCTACAATCTGGGTTGTGCTGACTCTCCTGGGTTGGGGTCATCTAATTGGGGTTTTAAACGTTAATTCGGCTTAAATGTTTAATATCTTTTTAATTAATTTAATTTATTTACTGTTGTATTTTAATTGTAAGCGCCGAGTCGGAGAGGGAGCGGCATATAAGTCGAATAAATAAATAAATAAATAAATACTCAGAGTTGCATGAGCAAGTCTTTACTGCATAAATGAAAAGCAGGTGATCACCATCAATAAAGGAAGAAAAGGGAAGTAGGATGCCCAATAGCCACATGTGGAGGGAAAAACACATTTTCAATATGAAATGTTTATTTATAATTAATAAAGAAACAGTCAAGCTCTCAATAAGGGCATTGCCTTGTCTTGTATGCTTCTCTTTTCCCTTTTTTCTTGCTGTTTGTTTGGTCTGGTTCATTTATGATTGGATATATTACCAACCATCATCATTAAAAAAAAGCAGTTGCTGTACCAAATGTACATCTCACACAAGTGTAGCAGTTCTCAGCCAGATTATACATTAGTTTAATGGTATGGCAATCTTCCCATTTGTTAGTATTAAGACAAAGTGAAAAACCATGCTTTCTCACTCTTTTTTGCATGTATGAGAGAGATGCTTGCTCTATTTCCACTCCTTCTCATGGCCCATTGTAAAATTGTTGGGAATGATGGACCTCTAATCCAACTAAGCTGGAGAGCACAGGTTGGTTTAGGGCAATGTTTCTCAGCCTTGGCGACTTTAGGTTATGTGGACTTCAACTCCCAGAATTCCCCAGCTGGCCATTGGGGAATTCTGCAAGTTGCCAAGGTTGAAAAAAATTGGTTTAGGATAACCTTAAATATTCTATTCCATTTTATTCCATTATTTTTACAAAAACTCAAGCTGCAATGGCATACTTGTCTCTGATCCGATCAGTTGCAGATTTTTTAAAAACTTTCAAAGCCTTCTGTCTGCAAAGAAAAAAAAGATATGTATAATTACCAAAATCAGAGATGTCTCAGATTCAAAGATCTGAAAAATTACAGCCTGTCTAGAATACAAAAGACTGTTTTGCATATCTAAAGAATTTTCCCCCTTCCCCTCTCACATTTATTTATTCATTGGATTTTTAAGGTGCACAACTCAAAAGATTTTTATTTTATTTTATCACTTATCAAACAGCTTCTCCAAAATATCTTTGGGTGAAACTTCAATTATTAAATCCTGCAGAGTTAATATAAAGCTGGCCTTTAGAGTAGGGTATGCTGCTGTCTCCATATATATCTCCATATAGGTTTCAGGTAAATTCTCAAATTCAGTGTGAATTCAGCCATCTCTCTCATTGATATGAACCTTACTGGCTGCTATAATGTAATAATAAGCAGTTTTGTCTCTTGGGTATCTGTTGTTGTGGAAAGCCCATCCACAGAACTGACTCGTTTAACTTTGGTGTCTATACATGGCAAACATTATTTGGAATCAGTCGGTTAGTTGTTACTGCCTTGGGAGCAAAAATTGCTAGTACTTCTGAAGAGAGCAATTGTTTTGCTGAACAATCATATGTAACATTAACTAATGCCTACAAACATAAATGCTTGTAATTTAAGCCTGGAATGGAAATTCTGCTTTTGACTCAGGGAACGAAAGGTTTTTTTTGAGTTGCCTTTATTCAATTCATGCCAGAAAAATTATTTATCCTTTCTCACTGAATCATACTCAAACTCAGCTGAGAAATAAGAATCAGAAAACATTGCCCATCCCAAGTCAATATCAAATAAGTAAAACCATATTGGATCAGGTCAATATAGTCCTTCAACTGCATGGCCAGCCAGATGCTCATCTGTAGGAAACCAGGACATTAGAATTCTCCTTCATATATTCATATTTCCAGCAACACGTCTCTCATTCCAGAGGACATATTAAGCCAGTATGACTAGTAGCCATTGAAAGACCAACACAGTCTCGTCTGTACTGGCTGGCAGCAGCTCTCCTGTGTTCAGGAACTTAATTCTAAATAAATAAAATAACTAAATAAACTAAATAAATTAATGTAACATTAGGGCTGGAAAGCTGCCTCTAAGTTCCAGGGACTTTTCTCTTTATTATATGGTAGGGCTAATAGATCTGGGCTGAAAAAATCCAGATGATCACAAGAATTAGAGCAGTTCAAATCTGGTAGCCTATCAAGGAGTTAGTTCTAGAACACATAGCAGCACTATTCTTCAATTTAATTTTAATTTAATTTATAATTGGACTTGTATGCCGCCCCCTCTCTGAAAGGACTTGGGGCAGCTCACAACTAAAAATACAACAATAAATACTTTAAAAACAAATTAAACCCAACAAGGCCAAATAAAATCAATTTAAACCTTCCCCCTCAAGAGGTCAGTCCAGCCCAGCCTGTTCAAACAGCCAAGTTTTCAGACTGTGGCAAAAAGAGCGAAGATCCAGAGCCAAATGAAGCCCCAAGGGCAGTTGGTTCCACAAGGCAGGAGCCGCTACAGAGTAGGCCCTTCCCCGGGGTACTGCCAGCCAACACTGTCTTGCGGATGGTACCCCGAGAAGTCCCAGTCTGTGCGCTCGCACAGGGAGATCAGCATTCGATTAAATATATTTTCATAGGCTAACTGTATAGTTCTAATGTAATGGAATTTCAATGGTTGGTTGATCCATGTATCAACTGCAGGCAGATGTTTTGTTTTCCAAAACAAAAAATTAAATATATGTGTTGATGTTTGACTAAGAATATGAGAAAAGATGCATTCTTGGTTTCTCACTTAAAGGAATGCCTCTTTTAAGATGGTATTGGCCATCTTCAGTGTATTTAAATAAATGACCGAAAACAACTTATAGTGATGTTTGATGCATTATTGTTTGCTTCTCTTGTTATTGTTAAAGAAAATAAAATATCAGGAGGAAGTTATATCATATATGGTTTTATAGACCATTCATGTTTTGGGGAGCAACAGTTAGATGCTAAAGTATGTGAAATGTGGAAAATAAATAATCGAAAGCTATTGCAATGCTTTAAAATCTGCTGACCAGTGAATTACAGGCACTGTTTTAGTGCCTGTAATTCACTGGTCAGCAGATTATAAAACATTGCAATAGCTTTCGATTATTTATTTTCCACATTTCACATACTTTATTTTCACAAATTTTCACATATTTTAGTCTTTCAAAATGTTGGTAACATATGACAGTTCTCTAAGTTTGAGAACTCTCTAAGTTTACCATTTGAAAAATGTTGTTCTGTTATTTCAGAAATGAACAATGCATGTCACATCTGAATTCAGTTTGAATTAAGGATTCAAGCACTCTTGTGCTATGGAAGTCCTGTCATCCCCAGCCAGCAATACAAGGGAGGTTGCTATCAAGGGATTTCAAACCATCTATACTCTGATAACAAACAGGCAGGCCCTGGCAAGTCACTTAGCACATATTCACTCTCTATTTCAATCATGCAATAATTAGCAGGAAAGTCCTTAGAAAGAACAACTACTTTCCTGTGTGTCAGATATAAATTACATTGTTTTTAGATAGCTCTATACAGCACCATCTTTTTCATCTTTTCAGTGTTTCTTTTATGATTCCTGTAGCTTTGTTTTGTTTTGTTTAAAAAAAACCTAGACTTTATTGAGGTTCGTATTGAGAAAGAGCATTTAGAATCTGAGTAATGTGAAAGAAATTACAAAAGGAATTATTTGAATCAGCTTATGAAATTAATATTGAAATAATTGACAGGGTTATTGAATATTGAAATTAACACTGAAATAATTGACATAGAATAAGATGAGGAGATGTGAAAATATGTAGTCCTGATACCTTATAAGAATAGCAGATTCCGTTATCTGCATCAAGAAAGAATATATGGCATTATCCATGCACAAGATGGAGTAATCAACAGATGTGCAAGAACCTGAACGCTTTAAGAGCCTTGGTGGTGCAGGCTGTTAAATGCCTAGCACTTACTTCCAGCTGCCTGCAATTAGTGCAGGCTCGAATCCCACCAGGCTCAAGGTTGACTCAGCCTTCCATCCTCTCGGGGTAGGTAAACTGAGGACCCAAGATTTATTTATTTATTTATTAATTCGACTTATATGCCCCTCTCCAAAAGGACTGGAACTTACAAAATAAAACACACAACAATAAATTAGTTAAAAACAAATTAAACAATCAAGCCGAATTAACACTAAAATTGCAGAATTAAAACTCTAAAAGACCACCCCACCCCAGGGTCACAGCCCGGATTGGTTAAACAACCAGGTCTTCAGGTCGCGACGGAAAGTGCGGAGGTCAGGGGGCGGCTCCAGGGAAGTTGATTCCAGAGGTCCGGGGCAACAGAGTAGGCCCGTCGTTGGGGACGCCAGCCGGCACTGTCCGGCTGGCGGACCCAAGGAGCCCCTGTCTGTGAGATCGTACAGGGCGGTTGGTGTTTGATTGTTGGGGGCAATAAGCTGACTTTGTAAAAATGCCGCTTAGTAATAAGCAGGCATATACAATGGAATGAAGGCTATTGCTGAGCACACTGGGTTGTATCCCAAAAATTGTAAGCCACCTTGAGTCTTCGGAGAAGGGTGGCATATAAATGTAATAAAAAAAAAGATGTACTAAAAAAGAGGGGGGGGTCATAAAAAATCCTGTTTTAATGCTACATGGTAATTAGTAATGCCAATCTACTGATGAGAATTGTAATAAAAGCTAGATAGAAAAAGAAAGGAAATGGAGTATCTTGGATGATGAAATACAAATGGGAGCTCTATATACCATAATGTTGTTGATTACCTCATTTATAGCTGCTAAATATAAATATCTATATAAAAATAAAAATAATAATGTCTTCAGGCTTGGGAGAAGCAGCTTGTAACCTTGAAATGCAGCTCCTCATTCCCTTTTTGTGGCCCCAGAACCTCTAACAATTGGACCACAAATTTTACCCGCATGATTTCCAAAATTTAATAAGACAGTTTCCTGCCACTTTGAATTCAGAAAGCTGTAAGTTCCATAATAAATTCCAAAATAACTTAACACAGTCCAGGGCTTTTTTTAAAAAAAATCTGAACCTTAGCTTGTGTCATCTGCCACCCACTGTATCCTCCTCCCACAACACATACAGCATTGCACAAAGACATTATCTCTGTTTAACAGATAGACAATTTGTAGGGTTACACTCAGAAATAATTTTGCAGCTAATGCATCTTTTTGTTTCTGATGGCTTTTGAATGTATATGTGATAAGAAGAAATATTTTTTTAAAATCCCAATATTATTATAGGTCAAAGATAACTCATATTTGTCCCACTCCCTTAAAAAATACCATATGGAAGCACCCTAGAATACCCTGACCTCAGAAAAATAAAAAAAATGACAGAGGAACTTGAGAGAAGCTGAATGATGGGGCAAAAATATATCTGCCTGTCACAATACTGATCTAAATTTAGGTGGCATAACAGCACCTAGGAGCAATGTACTTTTTCAGGTGAATAGAAAAAGGAAGTAGGCATCTCTATAAATTCAGCATCTATTTAACAGCTCATGGGGATGTGGATTTTTCAAAACACTATATGTTCCATGCATAGCTGAGAGCTGGATTTTTCTGTCAATGGTGTCAACTCCAATATAATGTGCTTTATCTTCTGTAACATCCCATCCCAGGGAGCAGTAGCATAGCTTCTCCTTAATGATTCCTTAATCTTGGCCTGAAGCTGTTATGTATGTAGGTTTGAATGTCATTGGTTTAGTTTGAATTGTTCTTGTAAAATGTCAAATATGATTGGTTTAAAAAGTGCGGGAAAACCCTGCACTCTGATTGGCTGGCAATTACGGCTGCTGGCTATAAGTAGCAGCCGTAGCCCAGCCAAGTTGGGTCCATTCGAGCTGTAGTCACTAATAAACTCTTCACTGAAGCTCTTCGTGTCTGACTCTTCATGCAAACTTAACACTGGCAACTAAGGTGGGATTCTCCTGAAGAGAAGACGATGTGGAAGACAAGCAGAAGAGCGAGATGGCTATGCTGAACACTCCCCCAGCCCCATTCGATCCGGCAGCAGAAGACTGGGAATCATATGCGGATCGCTTCCAAATGTATTTGGAAGGAAACGAACTTGCTGACATCTCCGAGAAGTGGAAGAGGGCGGTCTTCCTTACGCACTGCGGTCTGGCAGTCTTCAAGATGGCGAAGGCATTGGCGGGAGCTGCAGACATGAAGGTAATGGAATGGCCTGATTTAGAAAAGCTTTTAAGAGCCCATTACGCCCCACAAGTATCGTGCCTCATTAAGAGACATGAGTTTTACCATCGGAATCAAGGGGAAAGCGAAAATGTTACTGACTTCGTGGCAAGCTTAAGAGACATTGGGGGTGCATTCGAGTTTAACAGCTTGGAGGAGACCATGCACGATCGGTTTGTTCTAGGCCTCAAAGACAAGGTGCTTCAGAGCAAATTATTATTAAAACCTAAGATCACGTTAAAGGAGGCCATAGAAGAGGCCTCCTCAGCAGAAGCCACTAAGTCCTCAGCAGCAGCCATGAAGAAAATTAACAAGGCCTCAAGCCATCCTGATGTGGAAAAGTCCACAACAACTCATTGCGAGCAGATAGATTCTGAATCAGACTGTAGTGAGGCGGAGGAAGGAATTTATAGACTCAGAATGGAAAAGAAAAGAAAGACCTGGGAAGAAAAGGCAAGACTTTTATTGCAGAGGTTGTGGGGGCACACCCGCACTGAATGCAAGTTTCTTGATACCATCTGCCTTCGTTGTGAAAAAGGTCATTTAGCAAGAGTCTGCAAATCATCCAGAACTCCTCCACACAGAAGAAAGTTTCCTGACAAAGATTTCAAGCCCAACAACTTCAGTGAGAAAATGGGCAACTCAGAAGCAAATGGGAAGAATGAAACTCATCAAACAGTCACCATTGGTCATTCTTCACTCTTGAGAAGCAGAAAAGTACATGTGAAGGTACTCATTGAAGGAAGGCCTTGCCAAATGGAAGTGGACTCAGGCTCCTATTTATCTATGGTGTCATGGGACACTATTCACAGGCTACTTCCCAACATTCAGAAGAAACATTTCAGAAGCAAGCACTGACTCTTAAAGACTACCAAGGGAACAAGATTCCAGTAGTTGGAACAAGAGAATTCAACGTGAAGTTCAAAGGCACACCAAACGCGTTTGCCCCTGACCATCGTGGACAAGGATCGCCCAAGCTTGCTGGGACTTGAGTGGTTCAAGCCACTAGGCATCGAGGTGACTGGCATCAATCACGTGAGCAACTCTGAATGGGAGAGGCCTTGAAGTCTGAGTTTCCAGAGATCTTCAGTGAAGGATTGGGCAAGTATATGGGGACCCCTATCACTTTCAACCTAGATCCCAAGGTGCCCCAATTTGTTTAAAGCCCAGAAGGGTCCCATTTGCTTTAAAGGAAAAATTGATGCACAATTAGATAAACTAATAGCTCAAGGAGTTTTAGAGCCCACTGACCACTCCAGATGGGAAACACCCATAGTCACACCAGTCAAGACTGATGGGTCAGTAAGAATCTGTGGAGACTATAAAGGGACACTGAACCATGCACTGCAGCAGAGCGCATACCCAGTTCCAGTGGTGCATCATCTGTTACATTCACTTGGCAGGGGTACTGTCTTTGCCAAATTGGATCTGGCCCAGGCATATCAACAACTAACAGTTGATGATGCCACTGCAGAGGCCCAAACCATTGTGACTCATAGAGGTGCCTTCAAATGTAAAGGGTTACAATTTGGAGTAAGCATGGCACCAGGCATCTTTCAAAGCCTTATGGAAAGGATGCTCCAAGGACTGCCAGGGTAGTGCCTTACTTTGATGATGTGTTAATCTCTGCTGAAAATGACACTCAGTTACAAGAAAGACTCAGAGAAGTCCTTACCAGATTCAGGAAAGCGGGGTTAAAAGTCAAGGAAGAAAAATGCACTCTTAAAACTGACAAGGTTGAGTTCCTGGCCTATATGGTTGATAAGCATGGCATCCACCCTACAGATGCCAAGGTTAAAGCAATCAAAGAAGCCCCTAGACCTAAATGCAAAACAGATTTGCAAGCTTTCCTTGGACTTATTAACTTTTATCACATGTTCCTACCTCAGAAGGCAACCATTGCAGAACCATTGCACAGATTACTTGACAAAAAGTCTGTTTGGGTCTGGGGGAGGAAGGAACAATCAGCATTTAACAGTATTAAAAGACTAATCACGTCTGATGCTGTACTGATACAGTTCGCTGAGAATTTGCCTGTTGTACTGACTTGTGATGCATCCCCCTTTGGAGTGGGGGGGGGATTTGAACCACAGGCTTCCCAGCGGGAGAGAAGCCCCTATTGCATTTTACTCTCACACTTTGAGCAAAGCAGAGAGGAATTACAGCCAATTGGACAAGGAAGCATTGGCAATTGTTGCAGCTGTCAAGAAATTCCATGAATAGCTGTATGGGAAAACATTTACCATTGTTACAGATCACAAACCTTTGTTAGGCATTGTGGCAGGAGACAAACCTACACCTACTATCCTGTCACCAAGAATGCTGAGGTGGACTGAATTTCTTGCTGCTTATTCATACAAACTTATCCACAAGCCTGGCAAGGACATTGGACATGCTGATGCACTGAGTCATTGCCCACTTCCTTGCCACAAGGAGGACTTTGAACCTGAAACACACACCTTTTTCCTAGAAACTGTTGCCAAGCTTCCAGTGCATGCTGCTGAAATTGCCAGAGAGACTGCCAAAGACACTTTATTGGCTCCTGTTATAGGCTGGATTAAGAAAGGTTGGCCTCTTCAAGATCTACCTCACCTGGCCCAACCTTTTAAGTCCAGGCAAACCGAATTATCTGTATTAAGAGGATGTATTTTGTGGGGTAACAGGGTAGTTATTCCTGCAAAACTGCAAAGAGAGGTTTTGGAAATGTTACATGAGGGTCATCCTGGTATTGTAAGGATGAAGGGATTGGCCAGGAGTTATGTATGGTGGCCAGGCATTGACAAAATGGCTGAAAACTGGGTTGCATCTTGTCCCAACTGTCAGGTAGTCAGGCCTGCCCCACCTCTCGCCCCAAACAGGAATGGGAATGTCCTAGGGGCCCATGGTCTAGGATTCACATTGATTTTGCTGGCCCTACCAGAGGGCACACCTTTCTTATTATAGTAGATGCATATTCCAAATGGCTAGAGGTAATCCCTATGGCATCCACCACAACTGATGCTGTCATCAAGCAGCTCAAAAACTTTTGTAACCCACGGGTTACCTGATGTTCTTGTCTCTGATAACGGCCTTCAATTTACATCCAACCTTTTTGAATCCTATTCAGCACAACAGGGTATCAGACATGCCCTTACTGCCCCTGGGCACCCTTCGCTAACGGCCGGGCTGAACGCATGGTACGTTTTACCAAGGAGAAGCTTCAGCAACTGGGTCCTGGGGACATCACTGAGAAAGTTGAAAAACTTCTTAGTGTTCAGCACATCACTCCTAACCCATCTAATAACTTATCCCCAGCAGAGTTGTTGATGGGTAGGAAACTTAGGTCTTCCCTTGACCGCCTTCATCCCACTTCTGCACCCAACGCACCACTAGATTCCACTTCCAAAGTTTGCACATTCAGTGTGGGTGATTCTGTTTATGCTAAGAACCTTATGGGTGAACCTTTGTGGATTCCTGCTGAGATAACTCAAATCACAGGCCCTCATTCTTACAGGGTGCAAACAGAGGATGGACTCCTCTGGAGCAGGCACATTGATCAACTTAGATCCAGGTTCTCTCAGGAACATCACTTGTTCCTCTCTAGTTCCCTCACCTGATGTCAATTCTAGGGGAAGGGAGGAACAGGAGGATAATCAGCAAGCAAGAATCCATCCCATGTGTAACGAGCCATTACGACAGGAACCATTCCAAAACCTGTCACAATGCCAAAATCCATCCTTAGAAGTGGAAGATTGTACATCACTACCTGACTTGGGTGCTGACATTGGGCTGGAGATGGGTTGGGAGGAGAGACCAGATTCTAACAATCAAACAGGGTCTTCTTTCACAGGAAGTCCCAGTGGGGAAATGTCAGCAGACACATTTCCTCTCTCACTGGGTGAGAATGTTAAAACTTCTGAACCACGAAGGTCTCAATGTACACGTAAGAGCCCCACCTATTTAAAGGAATACATTAGATAGGTTGGGGTTTGGTATGGACTGAACCTAGTGGGGAGGGGTGTTATGTATGTAGGTTTGAATGTTATTGGTTTAGTTTGAATTGTTCTTGTAAAATGTCAAATATGATTGGTTTAAAAACTGCGGGAAAACCCTGCACTCTGATTGGCTGGCAACTACGGCTGCTGGCTATAAATAGCAGCCATAGCCCAGCCAAGTTGGGTCCATTCAAGCTGTAGTCACTAATAACCTCTTCACTGAAGCTCTTCGCGTCTGACTCTTCATGCAAACTTAACAGAAGCCATTTCTAAAAAAGTGATTAAGCTAACCTCAGTCTCTAGCAACAAGTAGTGGTCATCTGAAAAACAAATAAAGGTATATGGCAACTCCAGCATCGAGTTGTTGTAGCCAGTCTGAGAGTTAAAAAGCATTCAGTTACATTAGCCTAATTAAGATAATTGTTCCCAATGAATGATTGGAGCTGGCAGGCTGCTGATGTCCCTAGAAAAATAAGCTACTGTGACTGAGTGACTTTTTAGTATTGTTGCCTATGGAGAGCTGAATGAAGCAGAATGAAAGGTGTCTGTCATGGGTTGTCACTTTCCTGACTAGATAGTCATGTCTAGAATTGGGAGCTGCTGTCTCACCTTCGATATTAATATTAGATATTGTGTGTATGAATATATGAGCATACATTTCCTGAGCATTCAGATCTATTGGTTCAAGAGCCTCATAATTCTCCAGGTGACTGAAAGACTCAAGACAGCTTTACCCAGTGATTAGGAACTGAATTCTAACTGAAAAGGTATAAGTGGTGGGAGCAGAGTTTGGAAAGTATGTGCCAGTTTTATGCTGTGCAATGGTGTACAGACCAGATTTTTGCTCTTTTGCTACACACTGAACATGTACACATTTACTGTATAATACTTGATACAGGTAATGCATAATATGAAACAAATAGACTTGTAATATGGAATATTTTGTATAAACATAGTCTTGAAGGTTAGTTGCTATATATGATAGCTGCTTATGATGATATAAAGCAGGGATGTCCAACTCAATTTCTTTGAGGGCCGCATCAGGATTGTATTTGACCTTGGAGGGCTGTGGGGTAGGCATGGCCATGGCAGGCATGGCATGGGGCTCATGTGAGGGACACCTGTGGTGGCCAAGTGCTAATACAGGACTTCCCTGAGACCTTCTCTCCCACTCATTATAAACTCCTTCCTTCCTTCCTTCCTTCCTTCCTTCCTTCCTTCCTTCCTTCCTTCCTTCCTTCCTTCCTTCCTTCCTAAACTATGGAAATTTAGTGACCATTCAAAGTTACAATGGCACTGAAAAAAGTGGCTTACTGTACAATGGACCCTCACACTTAACAACTGACATGGTCATGGGATCATAATTTGGGTGTATGGCAACCTGCATGTATTTATGACAGTTGCAGATTCCTGGGACCATGTGATCAGCATTAGTGACTTTCCCATCCAGCTTCTGAGAAACAAAGTCAATGGGGGAAGTCAGATTTGCTTAATAATGGTGCTATTCCTTTAACAACTGCAGTGATGTGCTTAACAACCATGGCAAAAAAGGGTCATAGAATTGGACACAATTCACTAGCAACCACCTTGCTTAAGCACTGGAAAATCTGGTCTCAATTGTGGTCATAAGTCAAGGACTACCTATATATGAAGGGAGAATGGACAGGCTGAGAAGAAGTGTAAGACTGAGAAAGTCATGACTGAATGGAATTGATGAAATCTTGAAAAAGAGAAGTGAGACTTTAGAGATGATTGTCTCCTTTCATGGCTTCCACTTCTTTGCTTATTTGTTTCTTATTCCTTCTCTGCATTCTACATCAGGAGTCTCCAACCTTGGCCACTTTAAGCCTGGTGGACTTCAACTCCCAGAATTCCCCAGCCAGTAAGCTACTGGGAGTTGAAGTTCACCAGGCTTAAAGTGGCCACCCCTGTTCCACCCCAGGTGGAGACCCCTGTTCTACATCACATAGCTTACCCCGAAAAAGGATAGAGTATGTATATAATTTATGCTTCATTTCTCATATTAAGAAAATGCATTTTAACTTAGAAAGATCTGGCATGAAAAGCATGCTATGATGTACATTTGATGGGTCCCAAGATATGGCTCTTTTCTGCCATGATACCTACCTTATGATACATTTTGTGACTCTCTGTAGGAAATGGCCAGGCTGAGCCTGTGGGAGGGGCCAAACATATCATCAGTCATGAGTCCCGTGGTGCCCACAAGAGAACTAGTTCCAGCCCAACTTGAATTCCTTCTACTCTTATCTCCTGCTAATTTCCCTTGACTGCTAGTAGTTCAAATTCTTGCAGAGAGCTCAAGTTTATAATAAATCGTTATACCTATTTGAACTGTCTGGATCTCCTGATTTTTTAAAAAATTTTTAGAAGTAGAATTAGAATTTTCTTGGCACTTGACACCCTGTCCCTCCAAAAGTTAGCTCCATCTCTCTTAACGTTCAGGAAGTCCCTCAAGATCTGGTTATGTCACCAGGCCTGGGAATCCCAGAAAACTGATGATATTTTAAGCGGGCTCCTCTATAGTGGTTGTTATGTTTACTCTCGATTTGTAGTTTTCATACAGTATTCTAATTTTTTAAAATAATATTTTAATTTTTGATAATGATTACCCACATTATATTGTTTTTATAATGATTGTTATACTGTTGTTTTATTTGATTTTGTACACCAGCCTGAGTCACATCTGTAAAATAGGGGACCATATAAATTTGACAAACACATAAATAAATAAGAGCAGAATCTCCAAATAGAATACATTCTAATTTAGTATGATGTTTGTAATATGAATGAAAAATAAGAAAAATAGCATGCTGGTTTCATTTTTGCTAGGAGATTGGCTTTCAAGAAATGCCAACTGCTGATTTGTTTTGAGACATAGCAAGAACTTTGGCTAAACAATGGAACACAAAGAGTAAATTATGACATTGAGATTATTATGGAAAGGCTGAGTCTCATACTTTCCAGTGTGTCTCCAATCCTTTGGGGAAAAGGCTGACATCTGGGAAGATAAATATTTTAGACTGCCTATTCATAATATTTCCTTCCATTCACGCCCCCGCAGAGACACACACCTTCCATTTTTGCTTTAATCCCACAGTGATGATTGCTGATTGAATATTCTAAGTAAATAGATGTTATCAAGTAGAAAAAATATGTCAATTTATATTCTGAATCTGCTCCCAGAATATATTTCTGATTCTATTTGTTAAAGCATGTCCTAGAAAGCATGCCCTTGAGCACCTTAAAAATCTTAATTCTTTAGCAGTCATTGCATTAGACTAGAGCCAAAGAGATATGCTCTTTAACTCTACTCAATAGTGAAACATGATACCAGCACCACCATTGTGTGTAGGCATAGTTGTTGTTATCATCATCATCATCATCATCATCATTATCATTATTATTATCATCTCTTTTATTCATTAAACATGAAACTTAATCAACTGAACATTTAAAATGTATCACAAATATCACTGACTAGCACTGATGGTTGATACAGCCAGCAACCTAGGTATCAACCAAATATCTTCTTAAAATGTATGATGTTCCAAGTAGTGCAGTTTTTTGCAGTTCTGCTATTATTATTATTATTATTATTATTATTATTATTATTATTATTTAATCTTTAGTGAGATTCACAGCCTTTGGGGCTGGTTGGTAGCTCAACAGCTCGAGTCCCAACCAAGGACCTAGGAACTGTTAAGGTAGTGTCAGAGGATATAAGCTGTTCCAAGTGGTTTTTTTGTAGAATCAGGGTATTCAAATCTGATAAATTCAGAATTTCCAAATAGCAAAGTAGCCCTTTAGGTATTGCTCCAAGGGCTCCAATTACAATTGGGATAACACACAATTTCTTTTTCCAAAGTCACTCAAGTTCAATTTGTAAGTCCAGAATACTTTGTGATTTTTTCTTGCTGCATGTTGTTGTTGTTGCTGTTGTTGTTATTATTATTATTATATCCATTTTTGCGCTGATGAAATTCCAATGGTTTTGAGTGGCCCCCATAACTAAAACAATGAAAACACAATAATAACCAGTTTTAAATAAAAACTTATGATAAGAACAACACACCTGACAAGAAGAAAGCAAAGGAATTTCACTCTCCTTGCCAAAGGACTAGGTGAAGAGCCAGGCTTTCAAAGGCCATTCTAAAATGCAGGATGGGGAACATCCAATCATCAGGTGAAACATTATTTGAGAGAGGAGGTGCTGCTACAGGAATGGCATGGTTCTTCCAGGGTTCTAATACATAACAGAAAGTGCCAAGCTTGCAGGATCAAATTGCCCAGGTGCTACAGGAAATAGGGTATCCCTCAAATAACCCAGCCATATGCCATATAGGGCTGTATATGTAATATCAAACCTTGAATCACACTCAGAATCTGGCGACTAATGCAGAGGTGTTACGTGAACATTCTGTCTGAAAGGCCCCTCAATCTAGGAGAGGGAGCAACTGGTGTACCAGATGTTCATTTTTGTTCAGTTTTGAGCCATTCAATTTTGTTAGGATTGAGCTGGAGATGATTCCTTCCCATCCAAAGCTACACAGGCTCCAGGCACTGGTCTAACTTGGTCAGCCCACTGTAGAAATATATAACTGAGTATCATCAAGCCAGCAGATAACTTCATCCAATGATTTATTGTAGAGGTTGAAAATTTGGGAGACAGAGTAGAATGATGCAGCACCCAAAAGGAGGGGCCTAGGGAGCTACCTACTCCTCAACCAACACCAACTGAAAACCAGCCCTGTAGAAAGGAAGATAAGCATTATAAAATGGTGCCCCCAATCCACATACATATAAGGGCAATATGAACAAAAGCCTGATCCATCTACCCATTCCAGGCAGTGATTAACCCCTCAGCTGAAGTGCCCAACCTCAGGAAAAACCCCAAGCTCTCACTGAAAAGCCCTCTGAGTCCATCATTAATATGCACCACATTTTCTCACCTAACAATTTTAAGTGATTTTAATTAAAAATAAATATATAGGAAGATGGCATCCTGCATAGCAAAACATCAGCTTCTAGCATCATTTTTATTTATAAAAATCTCTAGGGCTCACTTGTGTTTTATATGCATTCGTTTAAATAATATTTTATTTTAGAAATGTGTCCACTTAACCGGTAATTAGATTTCTGCCTTTTGGGCAATTTGTTGGTAAATATATGTTTTGTAGTTAGCCAAAACACCATGGTAAGTCATGAACAAGACAGTTCTATACTGTAGTAACTACTTTCTGAGATTATTTATGATATACTTTCTCATTATCCTCTGCTGAGTGAGAAGGTTAACGGCAGGAAGAAACAATTATACCTTCTTTGGTTCCGTAGAAGAAGCATGGGAGATAAATGAAATCAATACAACAAAGATTCATGTGTTACTAATTTGATGTATACATAACAAAATAAACTAATTTGATTTCTTAATCCTGCTCTCTTGTTCTGATTATCTCTCTGTAGCATACAAAAAATAAATACATCTATTGGAACATGTAATGAAAGTATTGTTAATTTTATTTGGAAAATGTCCAAATTATCTTTAAACACTAAAAGGTATTTCTGCAAACCTTCGCTCAAAAAACCATTTATCTTCATGGGAAGTTGTGCTCATTCCCTTGTGCCTGACCTGCCAGTTTTCCTATAAAAACAAAGCAGGAAAAAAACCTATACAACACAAGGGCCAGGAAGAGACCCTCTGTTATGGACTGATGTTGTGGGTGTTACTTTTACTTGCCTCCTGTCTCAGTTCTGGAATCCTTCCAGGGCCCTTGATGGTATAGGCCAGGGGTCCCCAAACTTGGCAACTTTAAGACTTGCAGACTTCAACACCCAGAATTCTCCAGCCAACTGGCCGGAGAATTCTGGGTGTTGAAGTCCACAAGTCTTAAAGTTGCCAAGTTTGGAGACCTCTGGTATAGGGGCAGGGAGTAAATATATTGCTGCTAATTCTACAATCCATGATTCATGGATTCAGTCCAAGATTCATATCTCACCCCAGCTCACAGTGATCTTATTGAGTCAATGCCATTCAGTCTTACAGCCTTTCACTGGAAATGCAAAAATAAAAGCAAAGAACATCTTTATTAAGTTGTGTAAACAATAAAATTTTATTGAAGAGTTTTGAACACTATTTTGTATGAATGCTAAATTATTATCAGCATCATAATGATGATTAGTACCATTATCCCACTGTATACTGCCATGTCTTCAAGAGGTGAAAAAGAAGCACAATTTGATGTTGGCAAAACAACTTGAAAATGACTAGTGCCATTTTGGTATTTGCTCCTAGAGTTGCCCACAGAAAATTTGGCTGTGGAGAATTAATATACCATAAAGCACTTTGTACAAGCAACCAACACTGTACTTTATTACTCAAAGAACAATTAAAGCATAATATTTCTGTTCTGCAATCTATGCAGTCAGCACTGTTTTACAGCATCTTAGCAGCTTGGGTTTTCTTGAGGTTTGCCTTAGCAATAAATTATTCAGCATTTTAATTATTAATTGGTTAATGTTTGTTACAAATTCAGAAGATAAAAAGGGCTCAGTAAGTACAAAAATATAGTTGGCTTCCTTGCGGAAACAGGAAGCAATATGTTTTTATGCAGTGTGGTCATTCACACACATACAGATCTTTAGCTGTAAAGAAGCCATCAAATACCTTAATTGCTTTTTATTAAAATGGTGTCATAAATCCTGAAACCTTAGCATTTCATGTTAAAAAAGAACAGTGTATTCAAAAGCCGTATGAAAAACCATCCAGAAACTGATTAATTAGCAGATCCACTTCAGTCTCTGACTACCACTATCTGCTTTAAAGCAGCTAATTTCCTTAGTCATAGTGGCTTTCCATGTTCTGATGCATTAATCAAACTAAGCATAACAGCATAATTGAATTGATCCTTCTTTGCAATAACCAAAATATTCAAGGGAGCTTACTCTCAGATGACTGTGCATTAGAATGTAGCTATGGCCTGCAATTAACCTATTTTCTTTGTATATCATATAAAGACTGTATATTAGGGTACAGTTGTGATTGGAGCACACAGTGGTGGTTAATTAAATTAACTGTTTCCAGATATCTGGAGTTATGGCTTGTGGAGTGCTGATGTGGCTGATTTCATCATGACATCCCCATGTCATATTAATCCCCAGGGATTTGTAGATCCAAGGCTTGCTGGAAGCTGTCTACCTTGGCTGCAATTTCATTTAATTATTGTAATATAAAAAGTAATATTTCTGCAGGCAGAAGGCAAGCCTCCTGGGAAGGTTTAGTGATATAATTACTATGGGGACACACCAGGAACTTGCTCCAGGAGGTTATCTCCCCATTCCAGGGGATGATTTGGGCAGAGCCTTCGGAGAGTTGAAGAAGTGAAATGTATTTGAATATATGAGTGCTGGGTGCTGCATTATTATAGTCTTTGGTGGTGAAAGGGTTCCTGGGGCTGGGGCTCCATTGCTCACATTTTAGTTGCTTTCATGGTGCAGAAGTAAGAGTTGATTGTCATCTGTTTTATGCCTTGTTAGATTTCAAGTTAGGTTCCAGTAATGTTGCAGGGGGCTTATCTGGCTTCTTGTCCTTGGAAGTATTTTGGGTGTCAGGCTCAGCCAGAAGTAGTTGCCATCTTGGTTTCTCTACTATTTGTTGTTGTTTTTGCCAAAGGCACTGAAATATAATTCCCCTCTAATATTCTTTTTCACCATTTTTCTTTTTTAAAAACATGAGAAGTATCTATTTTCAGTTAAACAGATGGCACAGGGTTACTACTGGGACAGAAAGCCAAATGTGACACTGTGGGAAACTTACAGTGGTCACTGAAAACTTAGAAAAGAATTATTTTCTGTAAGAGAACTCTGAAACAGTATGCAAGATGAGAAGTAAGAGAGTATCATATGGAATCCTGTATTTATTTACCTCAATGGACTTTCTTTTGAGTACATATTCCCCCAACAAAGCATGTGTTTTAGAGGCAAAATTTCCCTATCATGAGAAGCCTGAGAAAAACCTGTCTAGTGTGTTTAGAAAAGGGAATTTCAACATGACATTCAGCCACATTTGTTCTGCTTCCATCCTATCTTCCCTCTATCTACTGATCCCATCTTATTTACATAAAATACTAGTATCTGGTGATGGAAAATCATTAATGTTATGTATGTAGGTTTGAATGTCATTGGTTTAGTTTGAATTGTTCTTGTAAAATGTCAAATATGATTGGTTTGAAAAGTGCGGGAAAACCCTGCACTCTGATTGGCTGGCAACTGCGGCTGCTGGCTATAAGTAGCAGCCGTAGCCCAGCCAAGACGGGTCCATTCGAGCTGTAGTCACTAATAAACTCTTCACTGAAGTTCTTCGCGTCTGACTCTTCATGCAAACTTAACACTGGCGACGAAGGTGGGATTCCCTGAAGAGAAGACGATGCGAAGACAAGCAGAAGAACGAGATGGCTGCGCTGATCACCCCACCAGCCCCGTTCGATCTGGCGGCAGAAGACTGGGAATCATATGCAGATCGCTTCCAAATGTATTTGGAAGGAAACAACCTCGCCGACATCTCCGAGAAGCGGAAGAGGGCGGTCTTTCTTACGAAAGCGGTCCGCAGTCTTCAAGATGGCGAAGGCATTGGCGGGAGCTGCAGACGTGAAGGTAATGGAATGGCCTGATTTAGAGAAGCTTTTAAGAGCCCATTACACCCCACAAGTATCGTGCCTCATTAAGACACGAGTTTTACCGCGGATCAAGGGGAAAGCAAACGCTAACGACTTCGTGGCAAGTTTAAGAGACATTGGGGGTGCATGCGAGTTTAACAACTTGGAGGAGGCCATGTGTGATCGATTTGTTCTAGGCCTCAAAGAAAAGGTGCTTCAGAGCAAATTGTTATTAAAACCTAAGATCACGTTGAAAGAAGCCATAGAAGAGGCCTCCTCAGCAGAAGCCACTAAGTCCTCAGCAGCAGCCATGAAGAAAATTAACAAGGCCTCAAGCCATTCTGATGTGGAAAAGTCCACAACAACTCATTGCGAGCAAATAGATTCTGAATCAGACTGTACTGAGGTGGAGGAAGGAATTTTTAGACTCAGAATGGAAAAGAAAAAGAAAGACCTGGGAAGAAAAAGGCAAGACTTTATTGCAGAGGTTGTGGGGGCACCCCGCACTGAATGCAAGTTTTTGATACCATCTGCCTTCGTGTAAAAAGAGGTCACTTAGCAAGAGTCTGCAAATCATCCAGAACTCCACCACACAGAAGAAAGTTTCCTGACAAAGATTTCAAGCCCAACAACTTCAATGAGAAAATGGGGCAACTCAGAAGCAAATGGGAAGAATGAAACTCATCAAACAGTCACCATTGGTCATTCTTCAACCTTAAGAAGTAGAAAAGTACATGTGAAGGTACTCATTGAAGGAAGGCCTTGCCAAATGGAAGTGGACTCAGGCTCCTATTTATCTATGGTGTCATGGGACACTATTCACAGGCTACTTCCCAACATTCAGAAGAACATCCAGAAGCAAGCACTGACTCTTAAAGACTACCAAGGGAACAAGATTCCAGTAGTTGGAACAAGAGAATTCAACGTGAAGTTCAAAGGCCACACCAAACGTTTGCCCCTGACCATCATGGACAAGGATCGCCCAAGCTTGCTGGGACTTGAGTGGTTCAATCCACTAGGCATCGAGGTGACTGGCATCAATCACGTGAGCAACTCTGAATGGGAGGAGGCCTTGAAGTCTGAGTTTCCAGAGGTCTTCAGTGAAGGATTGGGCTATATGGGGACCCCTATCACTTTCAACCTAGATCCCAAGGTGCCCCCAATTGTTTAAAGCCCAGAAGGGTCCCATTTGCTTAAAGGAAAAATTGATGCACAATTAGATAAACTAATAGCTCAAGGGTTTTAGAGACCACTGACCACTCCAGATGGGAGACACCCATAGTCACACCAGTCAAGACTGATGGGTCATAAGAATCTGTGGGGACTATAAGGGGACACTGAACCATGCACTGCAGCAGAGGCATACCAGTTCCAGTGTGCATCATCTGTTACATTCACTTGGCAGGGATACAGTCTTTGCCAAATTGGATCTGGCCAGGCATATCAACAACTAACAGTTGATGATGCCACTGCAGAGGCCCAAACCATTGTGACTCATAGAGGTGCCTTCAAATGTAAAAGGTTACAGTTTGGAGTAAGCGTGGCACCAGGCATCTTTCAAAGCCTTATGGAAAAGAATGCTCCAAGGACTGCCAGGGGTAGTGCCCTTATTTTGATGTGTTAATCTGCTGAAAATGACACTCAATTACAAGAAAGACTCAGAGAAGTCCTCACCAGATTCAAGAAAGCGGGTTAAAAGTCAAGGAAGAAAAATGCACCCTAGGACTGACAAGGTTGAGTTCTTGGTTACATGATTGACAAGCATGGCATCCACCCCTACCGCATGCCAAGGTTCAAGCAATCAAAGAAAGCCCTAGACCTAAATGCAAAAACAGATTTTCAAGCCTTCCTTGGACTCATTAACTTTTATCACATGTTCCTACTTCAGAAGCAACCATTGCAGAACCATTGCACAGATTACTTGACAAAAGTCTGTTTGGGTCTGGGGGAGGAAACAATCAGCATTTAACAGTATTAAAGACAATCACGTCTGATGCTGTACTGATACAGTTCTCTGAGAATTTGCCTGTTGTCCTGACTTGTGATGCATCCCCTTTGGAGTGGGGGGTTTGAGCCACAGGTTTCCCAGCGGGAGAGAAGCCTTATTGCATTTTACTCACTTGAGCAAAGCAGAGAGGAATTACAGCCAATGACAAGAAGTTAATTCGTGTTGCAGCTGTCAAGAAATTTCATGAATATTTGTATGGGGAGAACATTTACCATTGTTACATAGATCAAACCTTTGTTAAGCATTGTGGCAGGAGACAAAGCTACACCTACTATCCTGTCAAGAATGCTGAGGTGTATACTGAATTTCTTGCTGCTTATTCACATGCTACAAACTGATCCAACTCCCGGCAAGGACATTGGACATGCTGATGCACTGAGTTGCCCACTTCCTTACACAAGGAGGACTTTGAACCACA